>CM060673.1:30875724-30885724 GCA_030686955.1 Odontamblyopus rebecca
CACCTGCACCCGACACCTAAAGAGGACCCGGCTCTTATTTGGTATTTTACAGTAGATAAGAAAATAGCCTAATACTGTATGATTGATCCCTTTAATGTATTTCGACCATTAAGTGCTCCCAGAATCCCGTGCGTTAACTCTAAAACACAAGATTATGAGACTTTCTGATAAATCCCCAAAGAACCTGGATATTTTGTCCTTTGCAGAGGTCATAACATACCTGAAAATTGCATTTCATTCCCACTACAGTTCTAGAAGTGCGTTTTTACTCCAATTTTTAGGCTGAGCATCTACTGAACCCAACCTAGGAACGTTATCGTATAAAACAAAACTGTGCGGAAGTTCAATATTCATGTAAATTCGTTTCGATGCGAGAAAAGACCGTTATGGCCGAAAGAACTGCATCGCAACCTCAGACCTCTCAAAACAATCAATAAAAATACACATACGACTGCATAAACTAGTGTCACATGCACTGGAACGGCAGCTAAACCGTGGAAACCGTTGGCACACACTCGGAGACACAAGCTGGGCTAAAAATAACTCGTCCACTGCAACAGGAGCCCTCATTACAGGCGAAGCTTTAAGTGGCCACGAGCTAATAATTAATATCTATTACAGTGTCCACTCGAGAGGGCAGAGCTCGCAGAGGGGACGGGGCAGACGCTGGCTAATGGAGACGTTAAAAGCTTTTGTTTTTCTTATGGAGGACATGGGGTTTGGACGAGGAGCTGGTCTGAAGTGGAGTGAAGCAGAAAGAAGCAGAAGTACACGGTAAAGTCCTCACGTGCCGCCCCGTCCTGCTCTATAATTTATCCAGAGGAAGTACGGCGCAAAAGTACAGCTGTGGAGCAGGGGTTCTGCCAGAGGAGACAGGTTTGGGCTATGGTGGAAGTAGGACTAAAGCAAGACTAAAGCAGGACTAAAACAGGACTAAAACAGGACTAAAGCAGGACTAAAACAGGACTAAAGCAGGACTAAAACAGGACTAAAGCAAGACTAAAGCAGGACTAAAACAGGACTAAAACAGGACTAAAGCAGGACTAAAACAGGACTAAAGCAGGACTAAAACAGGACTAAACTAGTATTAAAGTCGGACTTAACCAGGAATAAAGCAGGACTAAACAGCTGTGGAGAGCAGGGGTTCTAAGAGAGGAGACAGGTTTGAACTATGGTGGAAGTAGGATTAAAGCAAGACTAAAGCAAGACTAAACCAGGACTAAAGCAGGACTAAAGCAAGACTAAACCAGGACTAAAGCAGGACTAAAGCAAGACTAAACCAGGACTAAAGCAGGACTAAAGCAAGACTAAACCAGGACTAAAGCAGGACTAAAGCAGGACTAAAGCAGGGCTAAACCAGGACTAAAGCAGGACTAAAGCAGGGCTAAAGCAGGGCTAAAGCAGGACTAAAACAGGACTAAAGCAGGACTAAAGCAGGACTAAAGCAGGACTAAAGCAGGACTAAACCAGGACTAAAGCAGGACTAAAGCAGGGCTAAAGCAGGGCTAAAGCAGGACTAAAACAGGACTAAACTTGGACTATACTAGTATTAAAGTAGGACTTAATCAGGACTAAAGCAGGACTAAAACAGGACTAAAACAGGACTAAAGCAGGACTAAAGCAGGACTAAAGCAGGACTAAAGCAGGACTAAAGCAGGACTATACTAGTATTAAAGTAGGACTTAACCAGGACTAAAGCAGGACTAAAGCAGGACTAAAGCAGGACTAAAGCAGGACTAAAACAGCACTAAACTAGGACTTTACTAGTATTAAAGTAGGACTTAACCAGGACTAAAGCAGGACTAAACAGATGTGAAGAGCAGGGGTTCTGAAAGAGGAGATAGGTTTAAACTAGGACTAAACCAGGACCAAACCGGGTTAAACTGGAACTAAACCAGGACTAAGTATAGGGCAGAACCAGGACCAAACCAACAATAAATATTAGTAAGTCTAAACCAGGCCTAAACCAGGACTGAGTACAGTGCAGAATCAGGACCAAACCATCACTACATATTAGTAAGTCTAAACTAGGGAACTAAACCAGGACCAAACCAGGACTAAACCAGGACTAAAGCAGGTGTAAAGCAGGACTAAACCACAACCAAACCAGGACTAAACCAGGACAAAACTAGGACTAAATGAGGACTGAAGTAGAATTAAACTAGGGTGGAAATTAGAACTAAAGGACTACACCAGGAAAAGAGAATAAATATTATATAGGCGTAAATCGAGCATAAAAGAAAATACATATGATCTGAACGAGTTCAAAACCAGGACGAAATCAGGGCAAATGGATAAATGGGGTCTAAAAATATCCAAAACCTTCTCCCCAACCAAGCAGGGACTAAACCAGGTCTGAGCACAGGGCAAAATCAGGACCAAACCATCACTGAATACTAACCAGGTCTAAACCAGGACTAAACCAGGACTAAACCAGTGCTAAACCAGGACTAAACCAGGACTAAACCAGGACCAAACCAAGACTTAAACAGGACTAAATCAAGTTTAAACCAGGACTAAACCAGGACTAAACCAGGACTAAACCAGGACTAAACCAGTGCTAAACCAGGACCAAACCAAGACTTAAACAGGACTAAATCAAGTTTAAACCAGGACTAAACCAGGACTAAACCAGTGCTAAACCAGGACCAAACCAAGACTTAAACAGGACTAAATCAAGTTTAAACCAGGACTAAACCAGGACTAAACCAGGACTAAATCAGATTTAAACCCGGACTAAACCAGGTCTAAACCAGGACTAAACCAGTGCTAAACCAGGACCAAATCAAGACTTAACCAGGACTAAATCAGGTTTAAACCAGGACTAAACCAGGTCTAAACCAGGACTAAAGCAGGACTAAACCAGGTCTAAACTAGGACTCAACCAGGACTCATCCAGGACTAATTCCTCCCCTGCAGAATCCTCAGCAGAATCCCACAGAACGTCCTAAACCCCCTGCTCTTCCTCCTCTCGTCGTTCTTTCCCTCCTGTAGTTCACTCTGAGCCATGTTAGTTTTCTCAGACCCCCGCAGAGCTTCACCGCTGTGTCTCCAAATACACAAAAGGCATATTTTTGGAGTAAATCTACACAAATGTTCCGCTAACTCACAGCGCCTCCTTGGGGCTGAGATTCTTCCTCATGGTGCAGCAGCAGCGTCAGCCAAGAGTCAGCCCTGATATGTTTGTGTGGATTTAGGAATGACACAAATGAGGACGAGATGTTTGGGGACGTTTACTTCAGTTAGTCTGATCATCGTCAGTGTTCAGTGTTGTTCAAACATGACGGGGGAATTCAGGAAGTGCTCCACTGTGTTTTTAAACTCCATACAGCTTCATTAGAATTATTTAGATGATTTCAGTCCTGGAATTGACTATTTCAGGTAAAGTAAAGGTAAAAGGGGAGCAGTTGAAAACTACCGCTTCATGACATCACAAGGTGGAACAGAGCATTTTGAGCTTTGGAAATGTAGACAGACTAATGATAAAGAGTTACTCAAACATGTGAATGAACCAAAACACAGCTCCAGGTGTGTTTTTGAGGAGGGAACAACATTCTAACAAGATAAACAAGAGCTCCGCCAGCGGGCAAAATACGCCCGTACTTTGAGTTATTGTATATAGAATTAAGTTAGAATTTGTCAAACCCAGTTAAAGATGAATTGTTGGTGCAGTTTGGAAGTTTGACATTCCTAGGTGAGACGGTTGTCGAGCTAGGTAATGTGTAGTTGTCTTGTATTCTCTCTCTCCCGTTGCCTAGCAACCGCTGCAGCTGGAACTGTGTGTCACCTTTGAACTTTAAACTTCAAAGCTTTGAAGTGTCCACAGACGGACAGACGGACGGACGGACAGACGGACAGCGCCATACCATAATACGTCCCGTTTTATCACGGGCGTATAAAAAACTGGATAAGCTCCTCCCCCTCTGTACCGGCTCGAGACCGACTAGTGGCCGCTCCAGGTACTGCAGCTCCCAGGAGCTTGGGGCCAAAAAGAATTCTCCAACAGAAGCAAAATGCATTTTGGGAATTCAAACTGGCCGTGTTCTGACAGAGCGTCCACAACTTTCACAAAAGTCAGATTTTGTAGGAATCTTATCTATTTTCATTACATAAACTTTTTAACATTTTTAGGAACACAAAGTGCCTAAAAGTGATCTTTGTAAGACTTATCCTCGCCCCACTGAGCCCGCACCAGCTCTGTCCAGAAGCTCTCGCTCTGATTGGTCCAAACGCTCCATGCCGTGCTCTGATTGGTCCAAACGCTCCAGGCCGTGCTCTGATTGGTCCAAACGCTCCACGCCCTGCTCTTATTGGTTCAAACGCTCCACGCCGTGCTCTGATTGGTTCAAACGCTCCACGCCGTGCTCTGATTGGTTCAAACGCTCCACGCCCTGCTCTGATTGGTTCAAACGCTCCACGCCCTGCTCTGATTGGTTCAAACGCTCCACGCCCTGCTCTGATTGGTTCAAACGCTCCACGCCCTGCTCTTATTGGTTCAAACGCTCCACGCCCTGTTCTGATTGGTTCAAATGCTCCACGCCCTGTTCTGATTGGTTCAAACGCTCCACGCCCTGTTCTGATTGGTTCAAATGCTCCACACCGTGCACATTACAGACGTCACATGGGTGGGAGGAGCTCGCCCGGATTGATGAAGTAAATGTGGAAGAGAAAATCATTTTTGGGCCCATGAGCCAATGAGCACAGGCCCCTGAAAACAATATGACACTATGGGTTCACCTGCAGGTTTGATTAGAGGTCTATGGGCCGACCTGGAGGTTTGAGTTGATCAAAACACCAAATCATTTGAAATGGTTTAAGTTCACATATAAATAATAGATTTTGGGTATAGATTTCATTGTATTTTTGTAAAAACTGGACTAACCTATACATATCATAAATCAGGACTAAACCAGGACTAAACCAGGACTAAACAGATCTATGCCACAACTAAATCGGGACTAAACCAGGACTAAACCAGGATTAAACCAGATCTATGCCACAACTAATCAGGACTAAACCAGGACTAAAGCAGGATTAAACCAGATCTAAACCAGGACGAAACCAAGTCTAAACCAGGTCTAAACCAGATCTATACCACAACTAAATCAGGACAAAACCAGGTCTAAACCAGGTCTAAACTAGGACTAAACCAGGTCTAAACCAGGTCTAAACCAGGACTAAACCAGGTCTAAACCAGATCTATACCACAACTAAACCAGGTCTAAACATATACTATATAATCTAAAGGTTTGAATGGAACATTTGATGCGCACCAACTGCTGTCGGTATAAAAACACCCTCAGTGTTGATCAGTCAAGGCGGTGACGAACCAAACTCCTGGTCCTGGATATTACTGACCAGGAGTTTGGTTTGGGAAACGGCCATTATCTGTTTTTTCCATTATTCATTTAAGCACAAAATCATAAACTGAAAAAAAAAAAAATAGAATCATTATGTTGGTTTTAGGGACAAATAATGAAGAAAAGAGTTGTTTTAGTTTTTAGTGTAGCATTACTTACCTGTTGTATTACTAAGAACATTATCAAAGAAGATTTTTACTTTTCCCCCTTAATTCTAAGATATGAAAAAAAAAATCAGAAGTAAACATTACACAAAATACACATGAAATCAGGGAAATCTATTCATTTTTCTAAATATTTTTCATTCTATAATTTGAAGTCAATTAATATGAGAAATTTAACCTGGAGAAACACACACAAACACACACAGAGGCCGTGTCGTGTGGTATCGACCGCTCGATGATAATATCACTGGTACAAATGAGGACACGGCGGTTTTTCCCGCTCTCGGCCTCGGCTCCATTTCCCCTGAACTCCCCAGTCCCAGAAAACTATTAGATCTAAACCACAGAACGAGAGCTGCACTTCAGACTGAGCTCCCACAGAAGGAAGGACTAGACCAGGACTAGACCAGGACTAAAGCAGGACTAGACCAGGACTAGACCAGGACTAAGGCAGGATTAGACCAGGACTAAAGCAGGACTAGACCAGGGCTAGACCAGGACTAAACCAGGATTAGACCAGGATTTAACCAGGATTAGACCAGGACTAAGGCAGGATTAGACCAGGACTAAACCAGGACTAAAGCAGGACTAGACCAGGACTAAACCAGGATTAGACCAGGATTAGACCAGGACTAAAGCAGGACTAGACCAGGGCTAGACCAGGACTAAAGCAGGACTAGACCAGGGCTAGACCAGGATTAGACCAGGATTAGACCAGGACTAAAGCAGGACTAGACCAGGATTAGACCAGGACTAAAGCAGGACTAGACCAGGGCTAGACCAGGACTAAAGCAGGACTAGACCAGGGCTAGACCAGGACTAAAGCAGGACTAGACCAGGACTAAAGCAGGACTAAACCAGGACTACACCAGGACTAAACCAGAACTGAACAAGGACTAAACCAGGACTAGACAGGACTAAATAAGGACCTAAACCAGGACTGAACCAGGTCGAAACCAGGTCTACACCAGGACTGAACCATGAATAAACCAGGATTAGACCAGGACTAAACAAGGACTGAACCAGGACTAGACCAGGACTAGACCAATTCTAAACAAAGAGTAGCCCAGGACTAAACCAGAACTAGAACAGGACTAAACTATGACTAAATAAGGACTAGACCTGAGCCTAGGCCTGGACTAGACCAGGACTAAACAAGGACTAAACACAGATAGACCAGAACTAGACTAGGACTAAACCAGCACTGAATGCAGATCTAAACCAGGAATAAACTACGACTAAACCAGGACTAGATCAGGACTAAACCAAGAAAAAACAAGACTAAACTGGGAAAAAACATAAAGAGTCAAGCATAAACCAGGTCTAAGCCAGGTTTAAACCAGTTCTTAACCAGGTCAAAACCAAGACAAAACCAGTACTAAACCAGCTCTAAAGCTGATCTAAAGCTGATCTAGGCCTATATCATAAAATAACCATCGCTTCATGACAAATCCCTGTGTAGAAGAAGTACAGAGATTTATATCTGAACACTCTTCAAACATGTAAACTAAACCATGTCAAAACCAGGCCTACACCAGGTCTAAACTAGGTCTAAACCAAGTCTAAGTTGGTCTAAACCAGGTCTAAACCCATCCCACCTACAGCACAGACACAGGCTCATATTTGTAAGCACTCTCCACAGTGAAACCTCTGCTGAGTGCACCACAGCGTGACCAGACGCTGTTGCTCCATTCCATTTCAGCACGATCTCTGCTCAGCGCCTGGTCGATGGGCACTTTTATTGTGGCATAAGTCAATTATTCTCCTCAGGGGGGCGCCGTAATGGTTTGGGCTCGCTGATAAACATGGGACAGCTGGGAGGTGTCACTGAAAAACTGCACAGTGCATCCTGTCGATACGAAAGTGCAGTGTCACAGCAGAGACAGTGTGAACAGAACGGAGGAGGGAGGAAACAGGCTCTGAATGAGGTCTAAATAAGGACTAAATAAGAGCTAATGTGGGACTACACCGATCAAATGTGGGCAAGGACTAACTCAGGACTAAACAAGGACTAAACAGGACTGAACCAGGTCTGTACAAGGACTAAGGCAGGATGAAACTAGGATTAAACCAGGACTAAAGCAGAACTAAAGCAGGACTAAACCAGGACTAAACCAGGACTAAACCAGGTCTGAACCAGAACTGAACCAGGACTAAACCAGGACTGAACCAGGACTAGCGGCACAGTGGCTGAGTGGCAACACTCAGGCCTCACAGCAAGAAGGTTGCGGGTTCGATCCCCGGGTCGCCCGGGCCTTTCTGTGTGGAGTTTGCATGTTCTCCCCGTGTCTGGATGGGTTTCCTCCGGGTACTCCGGTTTCTCCCATCAACCCAAAACATGCCCGGACCCCTATGAACTAACATCAAGGACCATAATGTCCACCCTCCTGTGGGCCCACCACCCGCAGAGGGGTTCATAGGGGGGGTCAGGTGCTATGACGACCCAGCCGGATTAAGCGGGAGAAGATGGATGGATGGACAAATCAGGACTCATCCAGGACTAAACCAGGACAAAACCAGGATTAAACCAGGCCCAAACCAGGACAGAACCAGGAATAAACCAAGACTAAACCAGGACAAAACCAACACTAAACCAGGAATTAACAAGGACTAGACCAGGAATAAATCAGAACTGAATACATGTTTAAACAAGGATTAAACCAGGACTAAACCAGGACTGAACCAGGACTAAACCAGGACTTAATTAGGACTGAACCAGAATTCAAGCAGGACTAAACCGGGAATAAACCAGGACTGAATCAGGACCAAACCAAGACTGAACCAGGACCTTAAATCTGCTGCTACTCCTCTTAGTACTCTACTATCTCTTTATCACTTAAGTCAATGACTATTCCTGTACAGATAATATATAAAGTGGTCATATGTTGGGTTATAGGACTAAACCAGATTAGATCAGGACGTAAATGTGCACTGCGTAACATTTCAGGTTGGGAGCCCGGCACCATGGAGATGCTAAAGCTTTGAGTGTAATATTCCACAGTATGATACTTAACTCATATAAAATGCATTTACACAATTATGGATGTTTTTATTGCTCTAAAATTGCAAAGAAATAAGCAAACTGGCCAGCCCCTCTACAAAAAAGTTACACAATGCACCTTTAACTCGGACTAAACTGGATGTAAACCAAAAGCAGAGTCTCTTGAATAGGAATTTCATCATACTGTATGTCATATTTTGATGTCATATGATACTGTAATGAAATAAAACCTTTTACATCAGATACGGTTGATGCTACGATACTAGAATGTGTATCTATAATAGCACAACTGTAAAAAAAAGAGTAGTGTTGTCACCTCACATTCCCTCTTCAGTGGCTCATATATATTTGGATTTCATGTGAACCCGAGTCCCAGCGGATCGATGGGGAGTGTGGCTGGAGGCGTCTGGACTTATACTTATTACATGGATCAGAAAACAGTAAAAGTGATGGATTAAAGTGTCAAACAGGAGCTGACTGCAGCTGCAGGTCATGGGAATTCTATACAGACTCTATATTGTTTTTTCTTATGGTACAAATGTAAAATATCCCAGAGTGTTTCCTAAAGCTGTTCATATGGAGGTGTGAAGGACTAAAACAGGACTGAGTGAGGACTAAAACAGGACTGAACCAGGACTAAAACAGGACTGAACCAGGACTAAAACAGGACTGAACCAGGACTAAAACAGGACTGAACCAGGACTAAAACAGGACTGAACCAGGACTAAAACAGGACTGAACCAGGACTAAAACAGGACTGAGCCAGGACTAAAACAGGACTGAACCAGGACTAAAACAGGACTGAACCAGGACTAAAACAGGACTGAGTGAGGACTAAAACAGGACTGAACCAGGACTAAAACAGGACTGAACCAGGACTAAAACAGGACTGAACCAGGACTAAAACAGGACTGAGTGAGGACTAAAACAGGACTGAGTGAGGACTAAAACAGGACTGAACCAGGACTAAAACAGGACTGAGCCAGGACTAAAACAGGACTGAACCAGGACTAAAACAGGACTGAACCAGGACTAAAACAGGACTGAACCAGGACTAAAACAGGACTGAGTGAGGACTAAAACAGGACTGAACCAGGACTAAAACAGGACTGAACCAGGACTAAAACAGGACTGAACCAGGACTAAAACAGGACTGAACCAGGACTAAAACAGGACTGAACCAGGACTAAAACAGGACTGAACCAGGACTAAAACAGGACTGAGTGAGGACTAAAACAGAAACAAACCAGGACTAAAACAGAATTGAAACAAGACTAAAACAGGACTAAGCCAAGAATAAAACCCGGACTAAAAAAGGACATGGGCCAGGACCAAAACAGGACTGAGCCAGGACCAAAACAGGACTGAATCAGGACTAAAATAGGACTGAGCCAAGGATTAAAACCAGAATGAGCCAAGACTAAAATAGGTCTGAACCAGGACTAAAACAGAACTGGACCAGAACTAAAACAGAA
>CM060673.1:30893224-31005724 GCA_030686955.1 Odontamblyopus rebecca
GGCCCGTCTTACGATATTTTCTGATATGTTATAATGTTGTTTCCTCAGCAAATTGTAGTATACCTGGAGTTTTAATTTCATTCACACATGTTCAAGGTACAAATCCTACACGGAAAGTTCTTCTCTCAAACAGAAAACACTCAGTCGCACCTTGTGATGTCATCTGTTAATACAGGACGTGCTCCACTGCACTTTTGAATCTCCACACATCTTCAGTCTCAAGCAGTTAACTTGAAAACTACCGCTTCATGACATCACAAGGTGGAACAGAGCATTTTGAGCTTTGGAGATGTACCTGTACTACTACCTGTACTACTACCACTACTAATACTTCTACGACTCCTACTACTACTGCTACTAATGCTACTACTAGAAACACTACTACTGCTATTATTGCTGCTACTACAGTAACCATAGCAACTACTTATCCTACTACTACTATTACTGCAACAAATACTACTACTACTACTGCTACTACTGCTACTACTACTACTACTAGAAACACTACTTTTGCTATTACTGCTGCTACTACAGTAACCATAGCAAGTACTTATCCTACTACTATTACTACTATTACTGCAACAAATATTACTACTACTACTACTGCTACTACTACTACTACTACTGCTACTACTGCTACTACTACTACTACTACTGCTGCTACTAGAAACGCTACTACTGCTATTACTGCTGCTGCTGCTACTACAGTAACAATAGCAACTATTTATCCTACTACTACTATTACTGCAACAAATACTACTCCTCCTACTACTGCTACTACTAGAAACACTACTACCACTACTGCAACAAATATTACTAATACAATTTCTTCTACTACTACTACTACTACTACTACTGCTACTGCTACTGCTACTGCTACTACTACTACTACTACTACTACTGCTATTACTGCTGCTGCTGCTACTACAGTAACAATAGCAACTATTTATCCTACTACTACTATTACTGCAACAAATACTACTCCTCCTACTACTGCTACTACTAGAAACACTACTACCACTACTGCAACAAATATTACTAATACAATTTCTTCTACTACTACTACTACTACTACTACTGCTACTACTACTACTACTACTGCTACTACTACTACTACTACTGCTACTGCTACTACTACTACTGCTACTACTACTACTGCTACTACTACTACTACTTGCAGATGGAGACAGTCTAATAAACCAGGATTACTCAAACATGAGTGAATGAAACAACTGAAGTGAACGTTATAACACGGTTAAAAGCTCACAAGAACCTGAAAGTGCTAAAGCTGCACTCTGTAACATTTCTGGTGTAGATGTTACAGCTTTGTCTAGAATGCTTCACAGTATCGCACTCCGCTTATCTATGTGCACGGAGAAAATCAGGTTAAAGGTCAGCTCTGTAGAGCATTAAAAGCAAAAGCATCCCCTTGACCACGCTGCTCCATGGCTGCGAAAAAATAAAAAATAAAACTTTAAATTGAAACTTTCTGTGGTAAAATATGCAGAGGAAAACTCGGGAGAAGCAGCTGCGCGATGTTTTTCTATCGACCCCAAGAGAGTGAGAGACTGGTGAAAAAACGAATCTGAGCTCCAGCGTTGTTTCGAGGGCAGTGAAAGGGCCGGTCTGCCTGGTGGAGGCTTAAGACAGTTTAAATAAGCAAAATGTTTCACTATTTATTCAGTTCACCTAAAACTGGAAAGGACTGTAGTACTTTTCAACCGTTTATGTGCCAGGACCAGGCAAACTGTAACATGGGATCGAGGGAACATAGGGCTGACCCCAAATAAACGTCCTGGCTATTATTTGGTATTTTATGGTACTGTATTTTTCAGATTATAAGTCGCATTTTTTTTCAGGGTATGGTTCCTGTGACTTATACTCAGACTTATATATTACATTTTTCACACTGACAGTCCATAAACCAAATATATGAATCATATATATGAATAAAAAATTATCATTTTTTTTTATTTTGGTTTCAGAGACAAATAATAAAGAAAAGATTTGTTTTCGTATTTTTGGTTCAATATTGAAAAATGAATGAATGACACACGGATTGTTCTCTATTCTGTTGTTTTTATTACTATAACTTCTATAACTCGCCTTTCAAGATGAAATGTTGGTTCTTGGTCTCTGATTTTATAAAATAAATTTCCCCCAAAAAGTGCGACTTATACATGTTTTTTTCTTCTTCATTATGCATTTTTTGGCTGGTGCGACTTATACTCCGGAGCGATTTATAGTCCGAAAAATACGGTACATGCATTAATCGTGTCAGAGATACAAACTTTGACTTAAATGCTACAAAATTTGACTTTTTTCTTAGGCTGCGACAGTGGTTCAGTGGTTCTCGCTCGGACCAAGACACTTCACCGAGTATGAAAGTGGTGTGTGTGTGTGAATATTATTATCATTATAGACTACTGAAGTTTAGTAGTGATTATGGTCTTGTTCTAGTCCTGGTTGAGTCCTGGTCTGGAGTAAATTGAATAAAGCTCAGTATGGGCTCTAACCTTGACTGTGCTGTGACATTACTGTGGTGCAGAGGTCAGGCACCGCCACAGCCGCCTCTATGTCCCTCTTATGACAGTCTAAATGCATCTGTTGTCGTCATGGGAGCGGTTACCTTGGCGATCTCCTCCTGGAAGGCCATGAAGTTCAGGTATGTGATGTTGACCATGTCCAGGCCGCTCACCACTGTGAGCATGCGGTTCTCCATCTTCCCCACCATCGTGCTGACGTCCAGCAGCTCACGCAACTTCGCCTCCTGGAAAACACAAGAACAATACATCATAAGTGAAGGTAAGAGAGAAATTATAATGTGTGTTCTATCACAACCAGGGCTGGGAATCACAGGGTCCCTCATGAAACAATATGATACTCGATACATGGCTCACAATATTATCAGGACATGGCGATATATGTGATAATCGATATATTTCACATCATACTCTAGGATATGTTGCTGTTTTTTAAGAACCAAATATTTTTAGCAAAATATTTTTTTTTCCTTAAACCAATTTGTGTGCAAAGTTAACATGAAATACATCTATTTTAATCATCAGTGAATATGTCAAGTGTATCTCGTAAATAAAATTCCTTCCCCTAAATAAGCAACAAAATTGTAGCGCGTTCACACTAAAATTACTAAAAGGCACCAAAAACCCCGCGACCCAGCTGGATTAAGCGGGAGAAGATGGATGGATATTTATACAGCAGCCCATGATAATGATACATAACACCAAATATTGTCTCACAATATATCGCCATTTCAGTATTTATGCAGGTGCTGGAAAATAGGGAGAAAGATCCACGAGAGCGATTGAATTTAGTTTTAACGTAATGAGGAGGAACAGTGCAATATCCCCCAAGTGAAGACCTTACCAATCACTAAAACAAAAGATCCCAGGCTTAGTAATCGATTACTGATGACATGATTACAATTCCATTTAATGAAATGACAGGAATATTACTGAAAAAGAAAATAAACATTTTATAGAACTTTTAACTGTATTTATATGATTTTTTAAGACTTATGAACAGGATATAACAGATAACTATAACTGAACACTTGGACTCAGACCCCGACTCCCCCACTAAAAAGACGGTTTTGTGCCTTGCAGTATTTGCCTTTTGCACTGTTTATCATATAATATTTATTTATTACGCATGGGATAGTGAGAAACATAATTTGAATTCGTCTTATGATCTTTGCATGTAGATTTGAACTTATGCAAATGAATATTTATTGTAATCCTTTTAGAGTTTTTAACCATTTTCTCTCCTAGACTGAAATCACATTATGAATTCCATCACTACAAATAGGCACAGAGCAGAGTATTAGAGGCATACAGCACCATTCTGATCTATCACACATACAGTACCCATAACCACAACTGTTGTTTTGGTAAATACTGAATTAGAATATAATGAAAAACAACTAAATGAACTGAGGTGCTATGAGTATTGGGCAGCAAGCTGCCCCCGCGACCCAGCTGGATTAAGCGGGAGATGATGGATGGATGGATGGAACTAAATGAACCAATTGAAAACAAAGAGAACTGAACCTTGCTGTGTAATCGTCCAATAAAATGGACAATGGGGTATTTCTGCACTTTTGAGGTTAATTGGATTCTTGAACCTCAACAAATACATTAAAGGATCCATATTGCACTGTTCTGATCTATGTCCTAGTGTTTCCTCATCACAAACAGTGACACTGGAGTTGTGTTTTGTTTCATTCACACATCATTCATTCATTCACCAACATTCCCCAATGATAGTTTCAGGATTACACGGTTATTTCATTCGTAGAACTATTTTATCCACCAATACTACACGTCCATGTGAAATGATTTTGAAATGTCTCGAATCCCTCAAAATGAAGCCGTGTGAGGAGAGCCCCAGTCAGCGTAGTGCAGCAGGTCTATGTGATTTTAAACAGAGACGACTAAAGGAAGTGAACACGGCGCTGCTCAGTGTCACTGGATTCTGTGTTGACGTTACACCACAGTCTCAGGTCTGAACAGAGAGAGGAGTAAAAAAGTACACATGATAAATACTACTCAATACTACAAGCCACTATTTACTCTTTAACATCTTTAGCGGCATTTCAAATCGGTATTTTAGCTAAATTCAACAGTTTAAAGCTGAAATTATTAGTTTCAAACTAGTTCTGATATCATTTGTTTGGGATCTGATCTGATACCGATACTTGGCCTTGGTGCACTCGCTGATCCCAATACCCGTTTGAAAGTGTAAAGAAACACACTGAAGTACAACCTGGGGACGTCTGGTAAATTACCCCACCTCTGTGTTACTCGCAGCACAGGGATAAACAAAGTCCGTAAACGACTCTGTTTTACTGACATTGACTGAGATTGAAAGAGAAAAGAAAGCGGCAAGAAAAGTAAGAGATAGAAAAGGCGCCATTACAACAACAAACACTGAGATGCAGATTCGCATTTGGGCTCGTATTATCACTGGACGTCTGTGTTTGGTGAAATATAGTAGGTAATTAGCAGCGGAATTTTGACTTCACGAATGACAGACATGGCGCATTTGCACATGATAAATATCTCAGACATCCTCCGCAATTATTACACATCACCAAAGTTCCACAGGATACAAGAGCAAAAACATTTTCTAAAAGGCTGTTTTTAAAGAATGTAATGTTAAACACGGAGGTAAACAGCAGCAGCTCGCATCTACAGGTGATTATTCAGGAATATACAGTGCGTAGGTGTATCGGATCTGAGTACTTGCCGATACCGACGCCTGAACAATTTACGGAATCAGAGCAACAATATTTCAAATCATAATCTGCCTTTTGTCTAAGCTTTGGCCAATCAGAGCAGGTGATGCAGAGTTCTACAGTATATGTGATTTTTGGTTTAGAATGTAGGCCTGGGAATCACTAGGTCCCTCATGATTCAATACGATACTCCATACATGGTTCACGATACTGATATTATCACAATATGACATGAGGTAATCGATATATTGTGCATAATATTCTGCAATGTATCACTATTTTTTACAAATTACAAATACCTTTCTCCATGGAGATGTGATTGCTTTGTCTGGAATATTTCACAGTATGGCATTAAACCTTTCTGTGTTCATGGAGACCAAACCAGACCAAGTTATAGATCAGATCTGTGGCGAAGCGACGCGCTCAGTCAGAATGCCTGTTTTTCTAAGTGTTTTTGAGCTATAAAAAAACATGAATGTTGATGAATAAACGTAAGGTAGAGCTGTTTAATGTCATACTGTGGAACATTTCAGACAGAGCAATGCCATCTCCATAGAAACAAGAAGGTGACAGACCCCCAGTCAAAAAGTTACACAATGCACCATCAAAACAGTGAACATATGAAGTGTATTGCAGTAAAAAGTTTTCTTTCTCTGATCAAACATCAAAATTGTAGCACTGTCACAAAAAATGGAGTAAAATATACCAAAAATGACTCTTGGCAATACATCAGTACAGCAGCTCACAATGTTTTAGCACAGTCCTATACACCTTATTCTGGATGTTGCCGTGGGCGCCGCCATCATCATTCAGGTTGTAGTTTTTTATGGAGTTCCCGGTTTTGACAGCAGATAAGTTTAATATGGACTATAAAGGTGTTTTAAAGCCTCCAGAGAATCAGTGCAGTGTGACTTGTTGATGCACATGAAACTTAAAGGGACAGTTTGGAATTTTCGGACATAGGACCTCATTTCCTCGTGAGCCAGAGTGTTGGAGATGTGTGGAGACACTTTTTGAAATCTTCCATCCAGTTTGCAGAGGTCGCTGGTGCTTGGCTAGTGCATGTTGATGGCCATAGTCGTCCTGCCACTAAAAACAGTCTTAACCCACTCCACAGTGCACCAGAGGCAAAACTATTAGAACTCCAGACTGTCCATGTGAACGTCTGTGTCCACAGAATAACGTTTGAAATAAAACTAACCTTGTGTTGCATGAATCGTCGCATGTTGAGGGACTATTTTCTCATATATCAGTCCGCCTCTGCTGAGCTTTCTATCAGTAAGTACAACTCACTGCTACTGCTCAGACAGAAATCTTTCAAACGAAACATTGGTTTTACTTCTGAAATGATTCTCTGGACACACAACCTCTCCAAATACAAGGACTGGATGGAACATTTAAAAAAGTGTCTCCACACGAGGAAATAAGGGTCTATATCCAAAATTCCAAACAGATAGGAGCAGATACAACAATTACATGGTTACAATTATACTCAACCACAAATCCAGGATTAAAAAAGGTTAATTGTCCCAAAAATCTACTCAATAACAGTAACATGTGTATTTGTAATTAGTAACTTTACACCCCAGATTTTGGTGACAAATAAACGACGCTCACAAAGCTAGAAATTTTCAAACAGATACTGAAAAAACGATCGGCTCCATTTCGCAGTACGCCTTTATGACGCTCGAACGTCTGAAAACAGCTCTGGTCTTCAGCTCCCGGTGCCCTGACAGCTGATTTGTGTGATTAATGGCAGGTCGCTCGTCGTGGACATACGGGGCGGACCGGGGCATCTGGCTTAAGGCTTTATAGATCTGAGGCAAGGGGGCAGAGTGAGAGGGGCGCTCTGAATGGGAGAGTGGAGCAGTAAGTGAAATGACAAATCAAATTAAACTCAGCGGGTGACTTTAAAAGTTCTTCTGAAAGCTCAGGACCGAACAGCTACTGAAATCATCTGGAATGAACTGAAAGTACGTGTATTTTTCTAAATTGCTCATTTACTCACATTTCATTCACGATTCTATGTTAAAAATTTAATCCACTTTATTTCTAGAGCACATTTCATCAACAGTTTCCAAAGTGCAGCACAAATACACAGTAAGAACAACAAAATAATGATAAAATAAATGCTCAGATTTAATCACACAAGTCTTAAAACAATAAAACCATTAAATTAAAAACCATTAAGTGAGCAAAAATAAGTAAAAAACCCTAGAACAGCAATAAATAAATAAAACCAATAAAATAAATAAAAATAAATAAAAAACACAGAAGACCATACAACTCACATTGTGTTAAAAGTCAGAGAACAGAAGTGGATATTTAGGCTGAGTTCTTCTCTCAAACTGAAAACACTCTCTTCCACCTTGTGATGTCACCTGGTAATACAGGAAGTGCTCCACTATGTTTTTAAACTCCTTACACCTCCACTGGAATCATTTGGATCATTTCATCCCTGGAATTATCGATCTGTACTGTTTGATTGTTTTTAACACAGAAAGTGCTATTTTAACTATTTGAAAGTTAAATGGAGGATCGAGTTGGGGTTATTTGCCAGAGTTGATATGGTTGAAGATAATTCACTTCCACTAGTGTTAATTCAACTTCCCCTAGTGTTAGTTCAACTTCCCTTAGTGTTAATTCAACTTCTACTAATGTTAATTCAGCTTCCACTAGTGTTAATTCAACTTCCCTTAGTGTTAATTTGGCTCCTCCCACCCACCACTTCAAACTCCTGTGACAGAAGACCAGTTTGAACCAGTTTTGTACATAATTTCATTTTAAATTAACTAAAAGAAAGTGTAAAAATAAAACACCTCTGTGTGTTGTTCAGCTAAATCAGGATAACCCTACAAAGTGTTACCTGTTTACTCGCAAAATGTTAATATAGCTCTGAACTTTGGTCCAGTGTTAGTTCATTAACATTTCCAAAAATGTTAAATTAACTCTAAAACAGATTGGACTCATATAAAAGCTGAGAAAATGTTCAAACTGATTCTGTGAGAGTCAGTTTGAACACTTGAGTAGACAGACTGATAATCCAGGATTACCAAAACAAAACATGACTCCAGGTCTGTTTTTGAGGGGTAACAACATTATAACATGATTTAAAGCATTTTATGTGATTAACGTCCAGGCAAAAGCAATAACATCTCCATGGCGACAAGCAGAAAAGTTACACGGTGCAACTTTTTTTCATTTGTTTCTGCCTCTTGTTTCATATCCCCGACTATATTCTCATTAGCCGCCTTACAAACCGTTTACTCCCTTCACAAACTTACACTTTTGTAAGATTACACATAATTCGTCTCACTACATTAGGCCCTCGGTGCATTTTGTATTTTCAGCGTGTTCACTTCTTCAAACTTCATTCGAAAAGCCATTATGCAGCTTAATGAGTCTTGTACCACAACATCACACTCTGGCCCCAATCACGACTGAAAGACTCTTATTCAAGCAGGGCATTTTCTGTGGAGAACTAAATCAACTCCTTTCAGCAAAGATGGAATAAAAAAAAGACATTTCAAGGTCCAATATTACACAAAATAGATTCTTGTGAGCTTTAAGCCGTGTTAGAATGTTGTTAACACAGCTCCAGATATGTTTTGGATGTGTTTTGTTTCATTCACACATGTTTAAGTTCTCCTTTATTATTAGTCTGTCTACATCTGCAGCTCCAAATGCTCTGTTCCACCTTGTGATGTCATGAAGAGGTAGTTTTCAAGTTAACAGCTCCTTTTACCTTTTGTCCAGTTGAGATTCACGGGCTGAAATTGTCCAAATGATTCTATTGTACCATAAAATACCAAATAGTCACCGGGGCGTTTATTTGTTTCAATCACTTAACAGACCAGGCTTTTATTTGAGACCAGGCAAAAAAATTTGGGGCGATTAATTCCTTCCTCACAAAAATCTTGCTCAACAAAACTCAGAAAATCTGGTACTCAAATTCTTTTAACCAGTATGACTAGAATTTAGGCAACTTTCTATACAGACGTAGGCGAGTTCATTTGAAATGTTACAACAAAATATCTATAGAGTGGAGAGTTTCCCACATTTGAAAGTGACTCCTGAATCACAGAAAGTCGTTCAAACCCTCCCACAACACACAGACATTTCTTTATTAAAACAAATGACAGATGCAGCGAGTGTGGAGCAGCAGAGTGAGAACGTTCATCCACCACATCAGGGCACAGGGCTGTGTTTTTCAGCGCTTATAGTTTATGCAAATGAATCATGTGCTTTTAAGTTTGGTTTGTGTAGAGACGACGTGAGCATCAGTCCTGCTTCTGTTGTTGCAGCTCCACTTCTGTCTTCAGCACCAACATTAGACTCCCGAGTTTTCCTCTGTATATTTTACCACAGAAAGTTTAAATTTTATGTAATTAAAAAAAAAAAATCCTGTACCGGAGCCATGGCGATCAACAATGTGATCAAGGCCAGACTGAAAGAATGATAGGCTACGTCCAAACAAAGCAAAACAGGCAAAGAAGAAAAACATGCAGCATCAGTCTTCTTCCTTGATAAAAAAACCCCCAAAACATTAGACTCGGCGTTTATTTGGAACCGCTGGTTATTTATTAAACTATATACCTACAACCGACGTTTAAAGGGGACCGGGCGGTTCATTGGAACCCAGCTCTTATTTGTTATTTTACGGTATGTAGTATAGAGTTACATAGAGATACACACTGGAACACTTTCTGTATTACCACATGACATCACGAGGTTGAAGAGAGGATTTTCAGTAAAAAAAATGCAGGATTTGTGTGTTAAAGCTGCATTGTGTAAGTTTTTGGTTGGGAGGTTATTTCTATGGGAATGTCACTGCTCTGTCTGGAATGTATGACTTTAAACAGTTACCAGAGGAGCTGGACTCTCCATTTCTCTGGCTTTGGCCGCGGGGAGCGGCAGCGAGCTGGTGTGGGCTCATCGCCCCACAGCTCAGCCGCTGGTGAACGAGAGGGTCGCGTCCCTGCGCCTTCGGGTCGGGGACAGGTCTCTCACTGTGGTGTCGGCCTACGGGCCGAACAGCAGTGCAGAGTACCCGGCCTTCTTGGAGTCTCTGGGAGGGGTACTGGACAGTGCACCGACCAGGGACTCCATTGTTCTACTGGGGGACTTTAACACTCACGTGGGCAACAACAGTGACACTTGGAGAGGGATGGGAGGAACGGCCTCCCCGATCTGAACCCGAGCAGTGTTCTGTTATTGGACTTCTGTGCTAGTCATGGTCTGCCCATAACGAACACCATGTTCGAGCACAAGGGGTCCATTGGTGCACGTGGCACCAGGACTCCCTAGGCCAGAGGTCGATGATCGACTTTGTTGTCGTGTCATTTGACCTCCGGCCGTGTGTCTTGGACACTCGGGTGAAGAGAGGGGCAGAGCTGTAGAGCACCACCTGGTGGTGAGTTGGGTCCGTTGGCGGAGGAGGAAGCCGGAAAGCCCTGGCAGGCCCAAGCATATCATGAGGGTCTGTTGAAAACGTCTGGCGGAACCCTCTGTCGGTGAGGCCTTCAACTCACACCTCTCTCACGGATCCCGGGGGAGGCTGAGTGGGCTTCGTTCTCGGCCTCTATTGTCGATGTGGCCGCTCGTAGTTGTGGCCGTAAGGTCTGTGGTGCCTGTCGCAGCAGCAATCCCTGAACCCGGTGGTGGACACTGGAAGTAAGGGATGTTGTCAAGCTGAAGAAGGAGTCCACCGGGCCTTGCTGGCTCGGGGGACTCCTGAGGCAGCTGACAGGTACCGGCGGGCCAAGCGTGCTGCAGCCTGGGCGGTTGCAGAGGCAAAAACTCGGGTTTGGGAGGAGTTCGGGGAGGCCATGGAGGAGGACTATCAGATGACCCCAAGAAAATTCTGGCAAACTGTCCGGCATCTCAGGAGGAGGAAGCAGTGCTTCACCAACACTGTTTACAGTGCGGGGGGAGAGCTGCTGACCTCGACTGACGATGTTGTCAGGCAGTAGAAGGAGTACTTTGGGGATCTCCTCAATCCCACCGTCACGTCCTCTGAAGAGGAGGTCGAGGCTGGGGACCCAGAGGCGGACTCATCCATCACCCTGGCTGAAGACACTGAGGTGGTTGGAAAGCTCCTTGGTGGCAAATCTCCGGGGGTGGATGAGATCCGTCCTGAGTACCTTAAGTCTCTGGGTGTTGTGGGGCTGTCTTGGCTGACATGCCTCTGCAACATCGCGTGGCGGTCGGGAACAGTACCTCTGGACTGGCAGACCGGGGTGGTGGTCCCTCTGTATAAGAAGGGGGACCGGAGGGTGTGTTCCAACTACAGGGGAATCACACTCCTCAGCCTCCCCGGTAAAGTCTATGCCAGGGTACTGGAGAGGAGAGTTCGGCCGATAGTCGAACCTCAGATCCAAGAGGAGCAGTGTGGTTTTCGGCCTGGTCGTGGAACACTGGACCAGCTCTACACCCTCCATCGGGTGCTTGAGGGTTCATGGGAGTTTGCCCAACCAGTCCACATGTGTTTTGTGGACCTGGAGAAGGCATTTGACCGTGTCCCTCGTGATGCCCGGTGCTCCAGGAGTATGGGGTCCGGGGCCCTTTGCTAAGGGCTGTCCGGTCCCTGTATGACCGGAGCAGGAGCTGCGTTCGCATTTCCGGCAGTAAGTCAGACTTGTTCCCAGTGCATGTTGGACTCCACCAGGGCTGCCCTTTGTCACCGGTTCTGTTCATTGTATTTATGGACAGAATTTCTAGGTGCAGTCAGGGGCCGGAGGGGGTCCAGTTCGGAGACAACAGGATCTCATCGCTGCTTTTTGCAGATGATGTTGTCCTGCTCGCTCCATTGAACCAGGACCTGCAGCACTGGGGCAGTTTGTAGCCGAGTGTGAAGCGGCTGGGATGAGGATCAGCTGTTCCAAATCCGAGGCCATGATTCTCGACCGGAAAAAGGTGGCTTGGCCTCTCCGGGTGGGTGGGGAGTCTCTGCCTCAAGTGGAGGAGTTCAAGTATCTTGGGGTCTTGTTCACGAGTGAAGGGAGGATGGAGCGTGAGATTGACAGGCGGATCGGTGCGGCGTCGGCAGTGATGCGGTCTCTGTATCGGACCGTTGTGGTGAAGAGGGAGCTGAGCCGAAAGGCGAAGTTCTTGATTTACCGGTCAATCTACGTTCCTCCCCTCACCTATGGTCATGAGTTCTGGGTAATGACCGAAAGGACGAGATCGTGGATACAACCGGCCGAAATGAGTTTTCTCCACATAGTGGCCGGGCGCTAACTTAGAGAGAGGGTGAGGAGCTCGGTCACACGGGAGGAGCTCAGAGTAGAGTCGCTGCTCCTCCACGTCGAGAGGAGCCAGTTGAGGTGGCTCAGGCATCTGGTCCGGATGCCTCCTGGACGCCTCCCTCGGGAGTTCTAGGCATGTCCCACCGGTAGGAGGCCCCGGGGAAGACCCAGGACATGCTGGACATGTCTCTCGGCCTGGGAACGCCTCTGGAGGAAGTGGCTGGGGAGAATGAAGCTTGGGAGCCCCTGCTTAGACTGCTGCCCCCGCGACCCGGCCCCGGATAAGCGGAAGAGGATGGATGGATGCACTTTAAACAGCTCTGCTTTACATTTATTCAATTACAGGTGGTTTTAAAGCTCAAAAAGTCCTACAAAAACAGGCATTCTGACTGTGTGTGGGGTCGCCTCTCCACAGATCTGACCTGTAACTTGGTCTGGTTTGGTCTCCATGAAGATAGAAAGGTTTAATGCCATACTGTGAAACATTCCAGACAAATCAATATCAAGAAAGAAATGAACTTAACAGGCCTTCTAACAAAAAGTTGCGCACCGCATCTTTAAATGAAACAAATCTGCAAATATGGTAAAAAAAACCAGCCTGAATCCTCTTGTAGGGAGCAGTGCACAGAAATAACGATCGTTTTTTTGTGCCTCTTGTTGCAGACCTGGGCACTGGCTGCATACAGAGCGCTCACTGTGGCTTAATTAACACAACAAAAGCAGAGCAGAGGATTTCACAGTGAAAGCAAATGAGCTCCACTCATTTAAGCAATCAGACAAAGAGCTGTGTCCTGCACGGCTCTGGAGAATGTTTCCACATGTCCCACACGCTTCACAAACACCGCTTCAGATTAGGTAATCATTTTATTTATTTTATCTGAAGACACACACTATGACACTTGTCTGCTGGATGGGTGACATGGGGTTACTTCATGGAGATTTTTAACTATCATGAACTATTTTCATTTACAGATCTTTGTAGTTGCTCAAGAATACCTTCATTATACCTCGCTTATCCATAGAGCTGACCAGTAACTTGCTAGATGATTAGATCTACAGATAGATCAATACACTACAGCTTCACAAACCTGATGTGATGTGCTGAAGTTTCATTAGCTAGATGTGTGCCGATTGTAAAGTGAAAGCGTTCTGAACCCTAACCCTAATTTTGCAGTGTCAACGGAACATCTCCAGGCTTTTTAGCAGGGGAAAGAAAGGAAATAAGCATGTAATGTCAAAATAAACTCCCGGCGCCCTTTCAAAACAGTCTGTAAAACCACTACAGTCATGTAAACACTGTGCGTCACATCAGGAGCTCAGGGAATGACTCGTGATGGACTATGGAACGTTTACAGCCGCAGAGGATAAATATAAAACACTTTAAAAACATCAGACAGAAACTTTACAAGAACATGGTGAAATGGTACGATGCTTCATTAAGTAATAAGTAATGTAAAGCGATTAGTCTTTAAATGCAAGAATACACAGACTTCAGTGTTTAAACGGGAGAATACACAGAGACTGGTGTCACAGGAGCAGCTCTGTGTCTCTGATGTAAACTGAAGCTTTTAAAAGTCCACGTGTACAGCTCTGCTGACATGACCTGCTACTGACGCTCCTGGTCTAAATTCCAGGTTCACTAGGGGAGCAAAGGGACTCAGAATGTCAAAACCAAAAATGATTAAACATGTTAATACGTTATTTTGGTGTCACATGGTGATGTAAAGATGTTAACAATTAATAAACCATAGAAGTTTAAATCCTCTGTTACACAATTTTCTTATCTGTTATAATATTGTTTTCTCATCACAAACATCCCTGGAGTTGTGATTTGTTTCATGTTTAACACACAAACTCTGCATTTTGATGTAGGAGTTTTTCTCTCAAACAGAAAACACTATGTTCCACACGTAATACTCCACTGTGCTTTTAAACTCTGTACAGCTTCACTAGAATCATTTACACGATTTCAGCCAATTTCTACTGAACAAAAGGTAAAAGGAGCAGTTTACTGGAAAACTACCACTACATTCCTCTCGTGTTCTTTAGTTTCTGCTTAGATAAAAAAAATACACTTGAGACAGAAATAAAGTCCAGATGAGTGACTTATAGAAAGTCATACTTGTACAAGGAGTCTGTGCCGACGTTCCCACGCAGAGACTCAATGTTTACGCCGATACAATGACTTTTATACGCAAACTATAGAGGGAGGAGACCATGGTTTAGACTCTCTTTGTTTGTGCACAGGTCAGCCGGACCTCTTGGCACGTTGCACAGTCATGACACCATCCCGATCAGTCGTTCTTAATAATAATAATAATAATAATGCATCAGTTTTATATAGCGCTTTTCTGGACACTCAAAGACGCTTTACAGAGCATTATTCATTCACTCCAGACCCGGTGGTGGTAAACTACTATTGTAGCTACAGCTGCCCTGGGGCAGACTGACGGAAGCGAGGCTCCAATCTGCGCCATCGGCCCCTCCGACCACCACCAACACTCACGCACACACCACTTTCATACTAGGCAATGTGGGTGATGTGCCTTGCCTAAGGACACAACGACAGTTTTTGCAACTGGCGCCCCCCTGTGGCACCTGGAATTCCTTGTGGTCTCCCATCCAAGTACTAACCAGGCCCGGCCCTGCTTAGCTTCTGAGATCTGACGGGTTCAGGCTTTGACGAGCCGGTATGGCCACACAAATCCTATTTAGTTAGTTTGACAGATTGGAATATCCTGCATTTGTCTTGGGCCTCACAGCTGTGATCAGACCCTTTATCTTTACATGACCTCAGTACTATAATGAACTATGGAGTTTATTTTGTGTAACCTTTAAAATCCTCTAAATTCTAAAACAGATCACTCATGGGTAGTGGTTTTATTTTTGGCTTTACCCCGTCTGTGGAGATACCTGCTGAACTCCCCTGAACTTTTCTGAGGTAATGGTTTTCTCCTGTTACACTGTGTCTCCCATGATGCCGTTTGTCAGGCTTCGCTTCACACAGATGCACATTCTCTCACCATTGGGTAAATATTTCCTCCCCGCGACGTGTAAACCATTTCAGCATTTGAAATTCATGAATGTCAAAACACGTTTTTCACTTTGGAGTTGAGTTTTATGGAAAGGAGCAGGCTGGGGTTTAGAATAATGCTGTCAGGACAAACTCAGGGTTATTGCAGAGAGGGGAATCAGTCAGGAATAACTAGAAAAGTACAAGTTGGATAAAGTTTCAGTGTGTAGTTTTTCCACAGATCTGACCTGTAACTTGGCCGGGTCATGTCACCTTCTCATCCATGTGGAGACTGATGATTTAAAGCCATATTGTAGAGCATTTCAGGCAAAGCAATAACATCTCCATAGAGACAAGAAGGTAAAACTGAAATGAAACTGAACCCTGAAATGTTCCGTAGTGCAGCTTTCTCACACTCCATTAACCTTTCAGTCTCGCCACAACACGCGGAGCTGCCAAAATGATCCTGCGAGCACCTTTAAACCCCACCTCCCCCTTTAACCTTTACATCAATGACACCCAGGACGCAGATCTGATCCGTCACTGTCCGTTTGAACGTTCCAAAATGGCACGCGCCCCGATCCATCAAAGCTCCGGCAGCCTGCTCCGATTTGTTCAAACAAAAAAGAGAGAGACGCCCGAAGAGGAGGAGGAGAAGTGCCAGGGCCAAGTGGAGAAGATGAAAGCGGTGCCGGGGGAAATGAGTGGGCACCGAGGATATCTCTCGTTCATTACAGCGCAGCGCCACGTCAACGGGATCCAAGCACCGAGCACGTGACGGAGCCGGGACTGGGTTTAGATGAGTTTATTTGAGGAGAGAAGATGGAGAGAGGAGAGAAGCGAGGCTGACGAGATCCTGGTGGAGGAAAGATGTGAAAGAGAGGAGAGAAGAACGGTATGTCTGAGCGGGAATAGGAATTTATTAACGAAATAGAGAAAATAGTGAAATAAAAACGCCAGGATCATGTAGAGCGGGTTAATACGGACATTTTAAGACCAAAATGACGAAGTGGTGGGGAGGTTTATTTCAATTTTAAAGCTGAATTAATTCATGTAAATGTTTATTCTTCTTAAAAATAATTCCAGTCGTTGGTGCTCGTTGGATCGTCCTTCTGACGCAATCCAGCTCCTCCAGTCGTCTCTTGGGACTTTCCTCCACGTCTCTTTGGATTTGCGAGCGGGATGTGGCAGTGGGCTGAGGTGTGGCAGCCTCAGACTCAGTTTGTCTTCTTCCTCCTTCTCCCACACTCTTCCCTTCTCCTCCTCAGCTCACAGACGTAAAGTGTGAGGAGAGAATTCTCCAGCTGCTGCTTCATTATCATCGGAACGACCGCGGAAAAAGTTTGGATCGTGTTTGTGTCGGCGGCGAAACGACAAACCGAGATGACAGAAAAGCCGGGAGCAGCTGAAGTGTGGGTTTTCTTCCCAAAGACGGAAATACGTTTGTGTCGCTGTCCATTCAGAACCCTTCCCCACCCCCAGACGCTGAGCGGAATTAAATAAAGACGATTTAACATTTTTTCCATGGAAACCTCAATTCAGAATTATTATTTCCATGTAAACTCAAAGGAGAATATTTTAATTCTGAACTATTTCATTAACTTGGAATTAAAAAACATCATGTAAACGAGGTAAAGTCAAATGAAGTCGGAAGCGTCCCCATGAACCCTTCCTACTTGGAATGCAGCGGCTTGTGGGTTATCGATGTCCATTCATACAAACAGTCTATGGTCCTGGTAGAGTAAAGATCTGAAAGAGGGAGAGGAAGAAAGAGGGAGCCAAGGAGAGAGAAAGAGGAAAAGAAAGGTTGCGTGATGTTAAGATATTAAACAGTGAAGTGGAAAGAGAGAGAAGAGAAAGGGCAGAGAGAGAAACAAAGAGAGGAGTTGGACAATGTCTGACAAGGTGGATTTTCTTTGGGTAAAGACGCGAAGTAGAGAGGAGAGATGGAGAGAGAGGGGGAGAGAGATGGAGAGGTATGTCTGACTGGGTACTGGTGGAGTTATGTTGGGTAAAGAGAGAGGGAAAGGAGGGAGAGAGCTTAAGAGGTGAGGGCTGAGGAGAGGAGTGAAGTTACGTCTTAGTGAAGTTACTAAAGAAAGGTAAAGGAGTGAAAGAAATAAAGAAGGGAGAGAGGAAAATAATGAGAAACTCTGTCCCCATCCCTTCTTTTTTTTCTTTTGTATGTGTGTTAATTGTATATTTGGTTTTGTTTTATGTTTATTTTGCTATTATAGAAAATAACAAAAAATTATAATTAAAAAAGAGGGAGAGAGATGAAGGAAACAACAGGTAAAGGGGGGGGGAGAGAAAACTGTAGAGACAAAGAGAAAGAGATGACAGAAGGAGGGAAAGAGGCTGAAAGAGCAAGGAGAGAAGGGAGATGGAGAGGAGAGAAAAAGAGAGACAGAAGAAGAAAGTGAAGGAGACAAAAAGATGAAGAGAGAGTCGGGGGGAAGAAAAAGAGAGAGATAGAGACACAGATGGTCTGAAAGAAAGAAGGAAAGGAGGGAGAAGAGAAGACAGGTCAGGAGAAAACAGGTGAACTCCACGGCAACAGGTGAAGCCCAATATCAGGTACTTATTCTGATAATAAAATGGAAATGTAAAAAATAAAATTACAAATTCAACATTTTAAGGAATTCATAAAAAAAAAAAAAAAAAAAACAGCACAAAGAACAAACTGTCACTGGTTTTATTTTCGAACAGATGAGCGAGAATCGACTGGACTTCAGAGTGTGTTTGCAGAAATACTTTACTCCGAAGTGTCACCAGGGCTGGAGAAAACAACGAGAGAAAAGAAGTGAAGAGAAGTGGAATGGGAAGAGAAAGAGAGAAAGAGAGGGGGAGGAGAGTGCGAGAATGGGGAGCGAAAGGGCGGAGGTAGAAGTAGGACCGAGAGAAATGGGAGTGAAGTGGAGTGGGTAGAAAGAAGAGAGGAGGAGTAAAAGAGGGGAGAGAGTGGAGGAGGAGAAGAGAGAGAAAGCAGGAGTGAGGGAGGGGGTGAGAGAATGTGGAGAGAAAGATATAATATATAGACAGATGAGAAACAAAGAGAGAAAAGAGGGAGAAAAGAGGAAGAGAAAGGGTAGAAGAGAGAGGGAAGAACACAAAGAGAGAATATGATAGAGAGAGAAAAGAGAAAAGCAGTGGGAGGGGTAGAGAGAGAGGAGAAGAGGACAGAGAGAAAGAGGGGTGAAAATGATAGAGAGAGAGAAAAAGGACCCTTCCTTTCAGAGAGGGGGGTGGAGAGAGGAGAGACAAAGAAAGAGAAGAAGAGGAAGAGAGAGGGCAGAAGAGGGGAGAGTGATTGTGGAGAGAAAGATGGATGTAGAGAGATAGAGAGAGGCAGAGAGAGAGGGTAGAACATAAAGACGGAGAATAGAGAGAGGGAATATGATAGAGAGAAAACAGAAACAGCAGGAGGGTTAGAAAGAGAGGAGAAGAGGATAGAGAGAGAGGAAGAAGATAGAAAGTGAGAGGAGATAAGGACAGAGAGAAAGGAAGAGAACAGAGAGAGAAAAAGGAATAGGACAGAGAGAGGGAAAGGAAGAGGATAGAGAGAGGAGAAAAGGATAGAGAGAGAGGGGGGAGGGTAGAGAGTGAGAAGAGGATAGAGGGAGAGAGGGGTGACGAGGACAAAGACAGAAAGCGGAAAAGGATAGAGAGAGAGAGGAGAAGAGGACAGAGAAAGAGAGAGGAGAAGAGGACAGACAGGGGAAGAGGATAGAGAGAGAGACGAAGATGATATATATAGAGAGGAAGAGGGTCAAGAGAAAATAAGAGGACAGAGAGAGTGAGAGGAAGAGGACAGAAAAAAGAGCGGGGAACAGGATAATGAGAGAAAAGAAGAGGAGAGAGGAAAAGGACAGAAAGAGAGAGAGAGAAGAAGAGGACAGAGAGAGAAGAGAATAGAGCGCGAGATAGGAAATGGGGGAAGAAGATAGCGATAGAGAGCATAGAGGGAGAAAGAGATTGAGGAGAGAGTGAGAAAAACAGGATAGAGGGAGTAGAAAGCGATAGAAAGAGGGTCTGCAGAGAGAGAAAAGGTAGGAAAACAAACTCTTGGTCCGAAAAACAAACCTAATAACCTAATAAATTATCAGAAGATCAGATGAACCTCATTTGACTGAATATACTAGTAAAAGTTGAGCACTGACAACATTTTATTTGAAAAATTTTGTCCGTGGAGCTTTTGTTTTCACACCGAAATAATTATTTTCTCAAAACGCCGATTCAGAAACAAGTTATCTGAGGAGAAAAAGGTTCAGCTCAACTTTAATCTAATGCATAGGCTGGAGTGTGACGTCACATATAGCGTTCAGCTCCAGTCAAATGAAGCTCATCGAGGCTCGTCGTTACAGGGGCGAATTTGGAGAAGAGTTTGATGTCAGGATTAGGAGTTTATTAATGGACAAAATAGTGAAATAAAACCGCAGGATCGTGTAGAGCGGCTTAATGTGAAGATTTTAAGACCAAATAACGAGGCTCACAGCAGCAGATACAGACAGAAGAGGTGCAGTAATGAGGTTTAACTGATTTCATATTCTGGTTGTAGCTGATATTACTGTGGTAAAACTTTAGATCAAACTTGTTCTCAAAATGGTTTCACTTCACAAATGCTTCTAATGTCTCAAAATGTCAAATTATAACAGTTTAATTCCGTAAAAAGGTTTTAAAACCACACAATTTGTAACTGTCCTCCACTCTTCTTTGTATACGCCAACTTCCTGTCTCCATGGAGATGTGACCTGGAATTTTCCACGGTAGGGCATTTTTATTGCTCAAAAAACAAGCACTCTTACCCACAGATCTGACCTGTAAGTTGACCCAGTGGTGTCGCCTGCTTGTTTAGATCATTTTAATGTCATACTGTGGAACATAGGCAAACATCACCATGGAGACAAGCAGACCCCAGGTCCAAACCAGGACTGAACCAGGATTAAACCAGGACTAAACCAGGACCAAACCAAGTCCAAACCAGAACTAAACCAAGTCCAAACCAGGACTAAACGGGTCTAAATCAGGACTAAAGCAAGATCGAACCAGGTCCAAACCAGAACTGAACCATGACCAAACAAGTATGAAACCAGAACTAAACCAGGACTAAACCAAGTCCAAACCAGGATTAAAACAGGTCCAAACCAGATCCAAACTAGGACTAAACCAGGTCCAAACCAGGACTAAACCAGGTCCAAACTAGGACTAAACCAGGACCAAACCAGGACTAAACCAGGTCCAAACTAGGACTAAACCAGGATCAAACCAAGTCCAAACCAGGATAAAACCAGGCCCAAACCAGTACAAAATCAGGACCAAACCAGGATTAAACTAGGACTAAACCAGGGATGTGCAGAGGGGTTTGGCTTTGGTTGCTCTGGCAACTGCCCGTATGGCCTCCTTGACTGAAGTTGCCCTTCCAGGGGGAAAAATAAATAAATAAATAAATATATATATATTTTTTTAAATCGGTCGAAGCATACAGGTTTTCATGTATGAAAATGCCTATGCCTAGATTTGAAATTGAAAATAAAATAGTCGCCTCATTTACTTACATTAGGGCACAGTGTGAGTGCGAGTCTGGAGGGAGGAGCTCAGTTCTGTTTACCTGAGCCTGCGCGCGCAAAGTAAAAAGAGATTACCCACAAGCCCCGCGGAGAGTCCCGGCCCCGCGGAGAGCCACGGCCCCGCGGAGAGCCACAGCCGACGCCAAAAGTTCAGTTTTTTCAACTTCTAACACAGGGGTGGGCAAACTTTTTGGCTCGAGGGCCACAAAGGGTTCTAAAATTTGATGGAAGGGCCGGACCAGGAGCAGATGGACGGAGGGTTCTGGTCTGACTACATCAGCCCAGCAAATAAGACGAAAATAACTTGCAGGATCCAACGATTTACATGTGGCAGATTCAAATGTCTCAATTCAACTTGTGCACCATATTTAGGGCCAATGATTTTCCGCATCAGAAGTTTTGAATTCCGTTTCATTGTGACACATTTGATAATTCTGTTGACAGTGTTGGGAAGGTTACTTTAAACTGTACTCCCTACAGATTACAGATTACAGACCCCAAAATGTAGTTTGTAACGTAATCCATTAAATTACTTAAATGAGTAACGTAATCTGAATACTTTGGATTACTTGATATTGTCATTGGCTTTTTAAAACTAAATAACTAAATTAATGTAGCAACCACCTCCTGCAAATTCTTGTTTGGTTTTAGACCTGGTTTTAGACCTGGTTTAGACCTGGTTTAGACCTTGTTTAGACCTGGTTTAGATCTGGTTTTAGTCCTGGTTTAGACCTGGTTTTAATCCTGGTTTAGACCTGGTTTTAGTCCTGATTTAATGCTTGTTTAGTCCTGGTTTTAGATCCGGTTTAGACCTGGTTTAGACCTGCTTTAGACCTGGCTTAGTCCTGGTGTTAGTTCTGGTTTAGAGGTGCACAGGTGGTCCATGCAGGGTACGCGACAAGACACGATCCACGCGTGGTGTCCACGCCGTACAGGAGGAGGTGCGGTGCGCGTGGCACACTAGATATATACTTGGCCGCAGTGCTTTATGGGAAGGTTTTCGGACCATGAGTGAGGAAGACGTGTTCAACATATAGTTCTACCCCTGGGCACTGAGCCATGGGCCCATATGGTTTTCTGTATCAACGTGCGCAGGTCCAAACTAGGATTAAGCCAGGACCAAACCAAGTCCAAACTAGAACTAAACCAGGTCTAAATCAGGACTAAACCAGGACTAAACTAGGACCAAGCCGTGCCTTGTGTAAAAATAACCTATAGCTGACCTGTATATCTGTATATACACATTCTTGTTACATTGCTTTCACACCCTGCAGAGCGCACTTCCTGATGCGGTGCCGGATCCGTACGCCCAATGCGCGACAGCCTGTGACGGTTAGCTAACCCAGACAGTCAGACAGGTAAAGCCTTGTGACAAAGAGGAGGAGGCGTGAGGAGGAAGTACAGAGCGCACTTCCTCCAGCTGAATGTTAAGTGAGTGGAAAATGTCCGTCACGCTTATGCAGATCGCGCCTGAATAATCACCGCGCCGTGCACCAGGCCCGGGCACAACTGAAAATACACCAATCGAAATACTACCGCAAACTTGGGGAAAAAAAATTCCCATCTTCAGTTTTTGGGTTTTTCTAAGAATAATACGCTTGTGTCTGTTGTATAGTTATAATCTGACACCCGTGGATCTTTATGGTGTAATTTGGACGTTTTAAATCGGAATAATCACAAAAAAGAGCTGTGAAGTTGCTGGCTCCTCCGACGGATAGCAGCAGATCACGCCGTAGTTTTATTTTCATTTGTACCAAAATGACGCTGTAAAATCCAAACATGTATCACAGATTAAGAGGGGGAAAAAATAGCGAAAACAAGGGTTGAGCGGCAAAACGGCGTCTTGAAAATGCAGTAAACAGTTAAAGATTGCTCGAGCGTGCACAAATAACTCTACATACAATACTGGATGAGAAAATTCTGAGGGAAATAACTATAATATGGTTAAACGCTCTGAAAAGTTGATTTTGCAAATAAAGGTGCATAAAATGAACTGCTTTAAATGGGCACTGTGTAACTTCTAAGGTGGATCATTGCGAATTTCTTTTATTATTATTTTATTATCGATCCACTAGTTCTGAGACTGCTTAATTCTGGTCTAGAGGCAGTTTATTTTAAGATCTGCCCAGGCAGCAACATCATTTCACTACTTTTAAGTCATTTTCTTATAGATTTAAGCTTTTCGCAGTGATGTTATGTCTGCTTGGAATGTTCCACAGTAAAGCATTTCTTCTTTGCATTTGTTCAATTACAGGTGTTTTGTCGCTCAAAAACACCTTAAATCACATTAGGTGCAAGCTCGCTTTTTCATAGATCTGACCATTAACCTGTCGCATTGTGTTTATTTCTTTACTGTGGAATAATAAAGGCAAAACAGTGATTTCTCTATGGAGACAGGGAGGTAGCGGACCCTAAACAAGAATGTTTCAGACTTAAAGGTGCTTCTGATGGAGGGTCCATCAAATGTTTTTTTTTAAATGGCTCTAAAACAATTTACAGATTTAAAATGACTTTTAAGACCAAAATGAAGGGGAAATACAGAGAAATACAATAAATCATGCAGCTTATCTTTGCAGATCTTTACAGAGTTTACAGATGAACTACAACCAGTGGTTCTTAACCTTTGTGGAGGTACTGAACCCCACTAGTTTCATGTGCGCATTCACCGAACCCTTCTTAATTGGGAAAAAAAAAATATGTTTTTTTCAAATTCAAACATAGGTATATATATTTTATTGGTGCACACATGTGAATCCATATTGCACAGATTCGTCCGACCACTTTCTTTTTTTGCTCGACATAGTTAGTATGAAGGGAAAATATTAAGAAAGAAATTACATGACAGTCACAGACTATTCTGTGCACAATATTTCCTGCAGCCAATAAAGGCCAAACGGGGCGTGTCATCACGAATCATATGAGTTGAATTTTTGTCTTGACCCCTGCCGAACTCCTGAGATTGACTCACCAAACCCCTGGGGTTTGATCGAACCCAGGTTAAGAACCACTGACTACAACCATCAATTGTACAAAGTTTCTGTGTATTTATATACCAATACTGTAGGTATGAATGCCAATGTGTACATGGATCTGTGTGTGTGTGTGTGTGTGTGTGTGTGTGTGTGTGTGTGTATGGACGTCAACGTGTATTGGATTGTGTGTCTGTAGTGTGAATACCAAAAGAACCAATTCTATTCTCTCCTGCACTCAAGATGAGTTTGTTTTTTTCTGTAAATACCGGTAGTTCTGCCGTCTTGTATCTTTAGTTAGTTAGTTAGTTAGTTAGTTAGTTAGTTAGTTAGTTCAAACCTGCACAGTTCACATAACAACATAACAGTACAGACTCGGATACAGACATGCACGGTTTGAAAAGGGGATGGATGAAGCTTTTACATTTTTTTACATTTCCAATCCCATCCCACACTTTACAGAAACACTTCAACTGGTACATTACACATGACAAGACAAGACCCAACACTCTCTGACGCTACACCTTCATCCTCCAGATATCCTGCTCTGTGCTGAGGGCATCACTGGCCTATTCGATATATTAAAGGGGAACTCCAACAGTTCAGAACTTGCCCCCATCACTACACTAGTTTGTTGCCTTGACAGACTCACCGCCACAGTGAGATCTCCACCGAGGAAACACTGATCTGTGCCGTTTTTTGGCTTCTGCCAGTATTCCACCACCTCTAGCAACAGACTTTAGCTTCAAACATGCTGGAGTTAAACTTTAATAGGGTTTGGCAAAATAAGTGTTAAAACTTCAGCCTAAACTTCTTCAGTCTGCAGAATAGAAGATGAATGATTATGTAAATTAACCAAAGAAAAATAAACTAACTAACTAAAAATGTTATTGCTTGGTTCAAATGTTTCACAGTATGGCATTAAACCTTTCTATCTTCATGGAAACCAAGCTAGATCAAGTTACAGGTCAGATCTGTGGAGAGGCGACCCCGCTCACAGTCAGAATGTCTGTTTTTCTAGGTATTTTTGAGCTATAAAACCACTTGTAACTGAATAAATGTAAAGTAGAGCTGTTTAAAGTCATACTGCGGAACATTCCAGGCAGAGCAATCACGTATCCATAGAAACAAGCAGGTGACGGACCCCCCAACCAGAAAAGTTACACCTTCAACTCCTTCATTCATTAAGGAAATTGTTTAAAAAAAAGTATTTTGCCAAATGAAATGAATAAACTGAACTAAACGCGTCGCCTTCAGCCGGGCCCCTGCTCGTGGGTCTGATCTGGGTCGGTCCAAACGAGAAGTGGAACATGAAAGCAAATGTCAGAATGAATGAATGATTGATGAGGTTCCTCCGCCCACGCATCTGTCGCTCCGGCTCACACTTCAGAATCTCTCTTTGGGACAGACGAGACGAGGGATTTCGACATCGATTTTCTTTCGTCTGGCACCAAAGACGATTGAAAAGATAAAAAGATAAAGGGGACCTCAGCGTCGGCCGTGTACGCACTGTGGTTTTGTGTACCTTTCCACAAAAATAAGGTCTAGAATAAGAGGAAACAGAAGACAATATAACAACAAGATTAGAGTTGAAGCTGCACTGTGCATTTTTCTTTTCTTCTTCTTACCTGATTGTCTCCATGGAGATGTTATTGCTTTGCCTCCATTTATTACAAGATTTATTCATTACGGGTGGTTGCTGTTGCTCAAAAATACAATAACTCCTGTGAATAGGATCGTCTCTCCACAGATCTGAGTTGTAATGCAGCGTGCGGCCGACTTTATCGAACCAGAATTAATCCTAGGACCAAAACATGGATCTAAACCAGGAATGAAGGCAAGAAAAGAGCAAAACTAGGACTAGCAGGTCTAAACCAGTCCAGGACTAACCCAAAATCAGAACTAACCCAGAATTAGTGTTATTTCCTTTACATTTTCATTAAGATAACAAAAGCACACATCATTTTATTTAATTCTTTTCTTTAGACTTATATTTTCTAATTTGGATGCACATGTTTTAGGTAATATAAATCCGAATTATTACTTATACTTGTGGCCCGACCATTGGCAGAGACCATCAGGGTTAGTTTGTCTAGTTATTAGGGGTGTAGCGACATCCAAGTCTCACGATACGATATGGTCACGGTCTGATATTTATTGCAATATCATGGGAAAGCTCACGATATGGTGGGGAGGTGCACGATATTACAATATTCTACCTACACATGATACACTTTTTTTAGTGTCGTTCCAAAGAATCGTTTTTTAAGGGGCAAAGGGCAATTTTAGTACATTTCTCCTCGCCTGGATTTTTTTCTTAATTTTGCTTTTAAAACTGCCCCTTTTACCCCCTAATGAAGTGTTCTACCTCCTTTTGTTCAGTCCAACCTGTTATTTCACAATCTGCTGCTGTAGTTGTGTCATGAGGCTGTGATAAAAGCTACAGGACCAGAAATAGAGATGGAAAATAAATAAATAAATAAATAAAATTCATACTCTTTTATACAAAACACACAGCAAACATAAAAAAAAAAATGCTTAATTTAAGGCCTTAGCTACAAAAATGCAAAATATCAAGTCTGTAAATAAATTAAAAATCTCCTTATTGCCCTAAAAAAAAAAAAAAAGCACAATCGCCCCATGACTTTCCTGGTCCAGTCCAGGAAACAGCTCCTGTCAGGTCCAGGGCCAGAGCCACAGCACTTCTGCATTTCCATGGGGTTTATTACATTTGTATTTGTTCATTTTGAGTAAAATAAACCTTTCAAATAAAAATAGAAAGAGATGCACAATTACACACACCAAGATGCGTAATTTGCCATGTCTGTGAGAATTAACTCCACTTAGAGCGACTTTTTCACTCGTTCTAAACACACACAGTCAGAGGAGTCGACCATCTTGACTCACTTCACTCTTTGGCAAAGTTTGGCTCGATCAAAATGGACGGAGCGCATGAGTTTGGGGAAAACAGCGTGAGTGTGACGTAGGATAAAGCCGCAGAAATGTACGGAAACCTCTATGTCTGCACTTTCAGAGGGGAAAAAGTAAGTTCCCGCCTTTCACGGTTAGAAAGTTCTGCGCGGTTATAGAAAACATATTCATCGGGATCGTATACGGTAACGTAGGTCTTCGAGGGTCAACGTTCATCTCACTCCTTAAATTATGTCTTGCATCTCTGTCACAAAACATAATTGAATATTTTCAGACAGTAGTTTGTATCTAGATTTGTAAAGTACTTGTAATGCCTTGACTGGACTAAGACTAAGACAAACCGCTAAATCTTTTATCCCTTCTGCCTTAAAGCTTTTAAACAGAAAGTCATTTTGGGTTTGAATGTTCGGTGTGTGTTGTATTTGTTTTATATTGTTTGTGGAATGTGCACGACCAGAAATGTGCAAACTGAATTGGCCTTTGGGATTAATAAAGTTGTTGATTGATCGATTGAAGTTTACTAAATCATACAAAATCAACACTTGACTTCATGACATCACAAGGTGGAACAGGGCATTTTGAGCTTTGGGGATGCAGACAGACTCATAAAAAGAAACAAAACACAACATCAGGTATTATAACATGGCTTAAAGCTCACAAGAGTCAATTTTATGCAATATAAGGCAAAGAATGTAATGTACAAGTTGAAAAAAAAATGTAGAAACTGCTTAAATTCCTTTGCTTCAAGAATATTACTTATTTCAGATTCGACTTTTTGTAAGATTTCTCCAACACGCTCTTCACAACTCGCTCTTGTGTTGACCCCACCAGGCACTTATCACTCTCCAGCACTTCCATAAGAAACAAGACAAAACTGTCATTTCCCATCCCTGTAAAGCTTTCCAATTGTGCCTCCTTTTCTCCAGACAAACCCTGCTTCTCCAGCCCTCTTTATCCCCCGCACGCCACGGGCCGTCTCGTTTCACGTCGGGTTTCGATTCGTGGAGCCGTGAAGCGTCCCCCCGCGGGTTACAAGCTCTGCGCCGCCTCCCCCCCGCTGCCGGCCGGCCCTGTTACCTAACCGAGCGCCAACTTGCCCCTGGTGGGAGAGGGGGGAACCGCGGGATTGTGGGTGAAGAGACGGGGGGGACAGAGGCTGGCACAGACACAGACGGAATACGTATAAGGAGAGGAGACAGTACAGATGCCCCGAAAAGCATGAGAAGAGGAGTATGAGAATATAAAAATTGTATCTTCTGGTTATGTAAAGCAAATACTATATTATAATCTTACATTTTGTTCATTTTAAAAGACCCACTACACTATTGCATTATTTTCTCATCTATTATCTATTATAATACGTACCTGGAGTGCAAATTTATCTCTTCTGGCCAAGATTTTCAAATTTCTATCAGGTTATTCATCTTTTTTCCGATTTATTATCGACTTAATAGTTCTGAGTTCTGTTTAATTTGAGTCTAGAGGTCGTTTATTCAAAGAGAACTTGTCCAGTAAAATGATAATACAGGAAGTGCTCCACGTTGTTTTTAAACTCCACACACCTTCACTAGAATCGTTTGGATCATTTCAGCCCTGGAATTGCCGATCATCTAAAACGACCACTTCATGACATCACAAGGTGGAACAGAGCATTTTGAGCTTTGGGGATGTAGACAGACGGATAATAAAGAGTTACTAAAACATGTGTGAATGAAACAAAGCACAACTCCAGGTGTGTTTCTGAAGAGGAAACAACATTATAACATGGCTTAAAGCTCAGGTACATTTCTAGTTTTTTTGTTTTTTTGACACAATTCAACAGATAAATTGTTTAATTTTCCCTTTTTCCCATTTTCTATACTCATCCTCCTTCAGCATACTTTGAATGCATGTTATTTGTGTACAGTAGCAACATGAGAGTTAATTTCCTCTTCCTGTATTACCACATGACATCATAACGTGGAACACAGTGTTTTCTGTTTGAGAGAAGAACTCAGCCTAAATATGCAGTGTTTATGTGTGGATGAAGTCAGTATTTAGCTCCTTCTTTCAGGCAGATTTAAGGCACGTGTGAATGAAACTAAACACAGCTCCAGGTCTGTTTGTGAGGAGGAAACAACATTAGAACAGATCAGAAAACAGTGTAATATGAGCCCTTTACAAAGAAAGTACAGGGCAATGATAATAACCACCTCTTCACAATCACACTTTGATTTTCTATTGTTATATCACGCAGCCAGAAGCAAAAAGAAATGGCTTTGCTTGTATAGGCCATATTAACCTAAAAGAAACAAACAAAACACACAAAAAAACCCCAATAAAAATTCCAATCATCCATCTTGGAGCCGTCCCAGATTCACTAACGGGTCCAGAGCCCATGTTTAATCAGGAAGCACAAACACTCCACTGAGCTGCACTGTTTGTTTGGGCCGGGCCTCTGCTTCCACTGGCAGCGCTGAGTCAAAACATGTTTTTGTACGGCCCGTTTCTCTGATTTACAACTAAATATACTTCAGCACGCTTAAAGGTGCTCGACTGCATTTGTATTGTGTTCAAAACGTGAAAAACAGCTTTAAAAATGCATCCTAACTATCCTAATTATTCACTGCAATGAGTTTAGAAGTTGTTATAACGGTAAAGCGGTCAGCAGTTAGCATGCTAAGGTGCACTTCCTGATTATCTGACTATAAAACGCTTCCTAATTAGATCAGACAGTGCACAGCAGACATATTTGACCTGCTCAAATACTCAGAAAAAGCTTTAAAACATCTAGTACAGTGTGTTACTATGAAGTACAATTGAAAACTGTGTGTACATCAGTTTATTTGGACTTTTGCAGTGTGTGAAATGCTCCTGTAGGATTTTTTTCCATGCTGTGAATTCCTGTGTTTAACATGTTTGCATCGCCTTGTGAAAGATTAGCGCTCTTTCTTAGCAAATGTATATATTTAGGGAATGTTTGTGTCTACTATAGAATTAGTCATTTGTACAGTTTTGTATCGTCTGTCAAAGCGCTGCATAAACAGAACAGTGAACCGGGTCAGGAGGAGAGGAGGCAGCATTTGTATAGGACTGTTGTGTCAAAGTAGTGCTCCAGTGTGGGGTATCTGTATTTGGAAAAAGTAATAATCGTACGAGTAGCTGAAAAGATGCTGCACAATACAGTGGGAAAATATTAATACTGGAATATTGGCAATGCAATAATCATTACCGTAATAAAATGAATAAATGGCATTAACAGAAATATAATAATAATAAAAAAGTCAGATTTTAATCAAGACTTTTTTCATCTAATTTTGCTTTGTTTTGGCCTTGGTTTAGTGTTCAGTGTTACATTTTATTCTGACACAGTCAGAATGGTAAATTAAGGCGTGCAACTTTTTCTCTCAAGTAAATTCAAGAAACATGAGTAGACTCATTGTGTCAGAATGTTGTTGTGGAACATGATGTATTTCTCTTGTGGAACAATAATCCATCTGCAAAGCCTGGTGAGTTTATGAACTACAAAAACATGTTCATTCTTGTTACAGCTGATATGGACAGAGACTAATCCTGCCCTGGCCACAGACCCACATGTTTTCAACACGTATTTGATCAAAAAACCTTTGTCCAGTTGACAGTATTGAATTTCTCCTTTGCTATTTTCACAGCCAGTTCATCAACTTTGACACTTGAGGACAGGTAAAACGACAAAGGAGTTTTCCTGTGGGAACCTGGGAAGAAGAGTCTGTGGAGAAGAGTCTGTGGAGCAGAGTCTGTGGAGAAGAGTCTGTGGAGAAGAGTCTGTGGGACAGAGTCTGTGGAACAGAGTCTGTGGAGAAGAGTCTGTGGAGCAGAGTCTGTGGAGCAGAGTCTGTGGAACAGAGTCTGTGGAACAGAGTCTGTGGAACAGAGTCTGTGGAGAAGAGTCTGTGGAACAGAGTCTGTGGAGCAGAGTCTGTGGAGCAGAGTCTGTGGAACAGAGTCTGTGGAACAGAGTCTGTGGAACAGAGTCTGTGGAGCAGAGTCTGTGGAGAAGAGTCTGTGGGACAGAGTCTGTGGAGCAGAGTCTGTGGACTCTTCAGACATGAGCATGTTTACTCTGGGCACAAATCACATTCATTTACACAAAGACAGACTGACAGAAATCTTTCAGTCACAATGTAAACAGTCATAAATTACCGTCACAATAATGGTTAATGCATTACAAAATGTTACAGAATATGAAGCACTTCCTGTAGGCCTTGTCCGGCAGTATTTGCCCAGGGAGAGTAGCCAGTGGAACAATCGTGTGTTTAGTATGTACAGCCTGTGTTCAGTCTGTGAATGATTGTGTGTGGAGCTGTGGTGTTAACTCTCTGGGGCTTTTGACCCTGAGCTAAGCTAATCGTGAGCGGACTCTCCTCCTGTGGAGATGTCATTTATTTAAAAGGGTCAGACGGCTACACTAGGCATGTTTTAAACATTAGCCCACATCATAAGGTACACACAGGAGCACAGCTCAAACACTCAGCACACACAGGGCCCTGGTTTACACTGAGCCAAGTCCTGTTCTCCAATGAGCTTCTGAAAGTCCTGGAGGACACAACATGGACTGAGTGAGGCATGTTAGAATGTTCCCTCCTCAAAACAGACCTGGAGTCATGTTCTGTTTCATGTTTGAGTAACTCGTTATTATCAGTCTGTCTACATCTCCAAAAGTCAAAATGTTCAGTTCCATTTTGTGATGTCATAAAGTAGTTTTCAAGCTCTTTTTCCTTAGAGAGACAGGGCTGAAATCATCCAAATGATTCTAATAAAGGTGTATGGAGTTTAAAAAAAATGGAGCACTTCCTGTATCACCACATTACATCACAAGGTGGAACAGAATGTTTTTTTTCTCTGAATGAACTCTCTCTGATTAGTTTTCTATAGTGCCTGTGTTGAAGTGGTTTCTTAGGTGCACTATGTACCTTTTCTGAAGAAGCAATTTCCAAATGACAGATGTTTAAGTGATACTCCAAAAATACCTGTCTGAGCAGAGCGTCTGTGGAACGTGGCCCGGTGTGACACATTCTTGTCTCCACGGAGACAGATAAGTTGAATGCCACAAAGAAAGCAATCATGGAGAAAAGAAGTTTTGAAACATAGTTAACCTATAACAAACTGAACATTTTGAGAACAAAGTTCCAGAGAAGATTAGGAGCTTCACAAATTGCACCAACAGCCAAACAAAACACAGAATCATCAGACACTTTCTCCCTCACACGGAGGACACCAAAGGGTGCGTTCTGACTGGAGGCGCTCTGCATGTAGTTCAGCTTTAAAGCTTTTCTGATCAAACGCTGCTTTGGGGTTCTGTCTCACTCTTTCATGAGGAATGCCAGAGCAGTCGGCTCTTTTTATTGCACTGTAGTTTGTCTCTCGTTAGCTTTCTCTGGCTGCAAATACAAAATGCTTTCACTTTTGGCTCACAAATGAATCCTGGGCAAAACTCCACTAGACAAAGTGTACAGAGATGAGATGAAGGCAAATACCAGACAGATCCAACGCGCTGTTTATGAGGCATGTTTCTTCCTCTGCTCCAGTGCAACGCTCATTTGAATATGACTGGCTAATAGAGAGGACCATGGACTCACAACAGAAGCCATAATTCTGACAGCTACGTTAAAGCTACAGTGTGTAACTTCTGGGAGATGGAAAGTCAACTGCATGATTCCATGGAAACAGAAAGTTAAAACTATACTTCAGACCACCTGCCATGGACACAGAAGAGTTGTATGCTGTGCTGAAGATTATAGCCAAAGGAACATTTCCAATGACACAAGCAGAAGAGCCCCTCCTCCAGACCAGATAAGAGTCAGGTTTGTGGAGATGCAAGCCTGCTTAGTAAGAACCAAGGATACAGGTTTTTCATGCTAATAAACAAAACCAAAAAAAAAAAAAAAAGTGTTCATGGGGGCATGTCTGGCTTCACCAACTCTCACTCAAACTGACTTAACATTGAAAAATCGTCACTCCTCTCTCTCTAACTGCTGCACTGAGCCTTGTCATTTTGGTCTTAAAATGTTCGTATTATCATCACACTCTACACAATCCTGGGGTTTTTATTTCACAATTTTGTCCGTGAATAAATTTTGACCTCGAAGAGCTTCATTTGACTGGAGCTGAAGCATAGACCATATATATGAGTGGACTAAGTGAGCGTTACAGGAACGAATCTGAAGCCAGACTCCATATTTGGAAATCCGACCATGAGTATCATAGCAACCACAAGAGCCAATCATGACTGAGGTTATTAAATGTGCCGCCCTCCTCATGGCAGAGCTGCAATGTGATACTCTGCACCTGCACAAACCACTGGATTTCAGTGATTCTTGAGAATAATAAAGAAACTTTTAGCTTTCATCATCAAACTTTAAATAGTAAGTTTAAGTCATTGATTTATGTTGTATGTTGTCTTATGTACGAACAACAATAGAGTTGCTATTTAACAAAATTCACTTTACTTTATGCTAGTTGTTATGCTCCCTCCTGTGGGCTCACCACCTGCAGAGGGGTTCATAGGGGGTCAGGTGCTATGAGTATTGGGCAGCAAGCTGCCCCCCGCGACCCAGCTGGATTAAGCGGGAGAAGATGGATGGATGGATAGTTGTTATGCTAGTTAAGATTCTAGTAACGTTAGCGATTGCAATTGTTTGAGATATTTTGTCATTTTATTTCAGAAATAGTCAATCGGGGCAAAGTGGGAAGGGAACTTACTTTACAGCAAACACACACTAGCTGTCAATCAAACCTGTTGCTAACGCTGGGCGGCAGCAACCTCAGGGAATGAAGGCGTCTGATTGGTCCATTATTTATGTTCATATCTTGATTTACTAACAAAGCAGCGAAATGAAAAATTCAGGATCCTGTGTCGCGGGTTCATACAAACATTTTAAGACCAGAATGACGAGGCCACAGCAGCAGGTCCAGAGAGAGGAGCGAGAAGATCCTAATGTAAAACAATGGGAAAAAGGGAGAGAAGGAGCCCGAAGAGCCTCCTGGAGCACTTCCTGTTTGGCATGCGGCGGCTAACGCTTTAGCTGTGTCCACTCATATATACGGTCTATGAGCTGAACGCTACGGTTGACGTCACACTCCCTTAGTCCGCTTCTTTATACAGTCTGCTCAGCAACGCAAAATGAATGTATTATCCGCACAAACATCTAAACTACAGACCTTGACGGACTTTATTGATCCACACGAGAAATGACTTCACAAGGGAAATGACTTACGCCTGTGCGAGTGTGCGGTAGCGAGGACACATCAGAGACTTCTAAAATGTGTGTTTTGCCGCCGACTCATTTCTTCAGGCTGCTTTAGACGGTCCCGCCTCACCTCGGGGCGTCTGGCTCAAGGCAACACGCTCACATGAAATCAGCCAAAGCAGTCAGTGGTTTGTCATTGAAAAGAGGACGCGTTTGAAGGCTCCGTACACGATTTTTCACATAATAAACACAGACTGCGTAAAGAAGTGGACTAAGGGAATTTAACGTCAACACCAGAATCATGTAGAGAGGGCTACTACAAACATTTTAGGCCAAAATGACAAAACAGCAGCAGTTATAAGTGCAAATTTGGCCAAGATTTTCAAACTATCAGGTTCTTCATCTTGTTTTCAGATTTATTATTGACTTACTCGTTCTGAGACCGTTTCATTCTAGTCTAGAGGTCGTTTATTTTAAGAGAACTTGATGATCTGTCCATGCAGCAAGATCATTTCACTACTTTTTAGTCATTTTCTGATAGATTTAAGTGTTTACATCTTAAGCTTTTTTGCAGTGTTGAGATTTAATTTTCTTTTTTAAAGGTTCTATATGACACAAAATGGACTCTTGTAAGCTTTAAGCCATGTTATAATGCTGTTACCTCATCAGAGTCATACCTGGAGCTGTGTTTTATTTCATTTCATTTGAGTAATCCAGGTTTAAGGTTTCGGGTTATGAAGCAGTAGTTTTCAAGTTCTTTATGCCTTTTGTTCAGTAGAGTTTGGCAATTAGAGGGTTGAAATCATCCAAATGATTATAGTGAGGGTGTATGGCCTTTAAAAACACAGTGAAGCACTTCTTAGGAGGAACAGAGTGTTTTCTATTTGAGAGAAGAACTCAGCCTAAATACCATAAAATACCAAATAGTCACCGGGGCGTTTATTTGTTTCACTCACTTTAACAGACCAGGCTTTTATTTGAGACCAGGCGGCGATTTGGGGCAGGAGATTTATTCCTTCCTCACAAAAATCTCACTCTGCAAAACTGGAAAAATATGGAACTCAAATTCTTTTAACCAGTATGACTAGAATTTACAGTTTTTATGGCACACCTTGGAGGAAGTGTCGTAATACGATGACCTGGCGACTACTGTGCCCACCTTGTCGGCACAGTTCCTGCCACCAGACAGAAAAACATCTGGCGGCTGCTTCTTCCGAGTTTTCCCCTTTTTACCACAAAAAGTAGTAATTTTAAGTCATATTTTTTTATTCTTTCGCTGCACCGAAGCCATGGCGATCAACAATGTGGTCAAAGACTGAGTGAAAGAAGTAGGTAGTAGTAAAGTAGTCGGCTACGTAAAAACAAAGCAAAACTAAACAGGTAAAGAACAAAAACGAACAGCGTCAGAGGTCATGGCTTCTTCCTGGATTTTTTTTTTTTTTTTAAATACATGAGACTCTGCATTTATTTGGAACCGGCACTTATTTATCAAAATATACAACTGCACCCGGCGTTTAAAAGGAACCTGGTGGTTAACTGAAACCAGGCTCTTATTTGGTATTTTATGGTATGCAGGATTTGTGTGTTTAACGTGTGAATGGAACAAAAGACAACTCCAGGTCTGTTTGTGATGAGGAAACTTCTAACAATTCTAGTAGAATATGAGCCTATTTTCCCCTTTTTTTTCCCCCTTTATTGCACAGGTGTCAAACATGCGGCCCGGGGGCCAGATCCGGCCCTCCAAGACCTTTAATCTGGCCCTCGGCTGATTTTCTATTAAGATATTAAACATTTTCAGATTTTTCTGGTAATTTTCTGCGCAGCTTAGCATAGCAGCGTCTCCAGTGCTTCTGTGTGTGGCGCCTCCACCAGACAAATGAAGAGCTGCCTCTTTCCAAACGCTCTTAAAGGACGATTGTTTTGACTGTGACCGTGACATCAGCAAAATGTCAAAAATAAGAAAAGTGGAGCTGAGTGCAGGATTTTCCAAGAAAAATTGACTAATTCTTATTTGCTCACAGAGGTGAATGGGAAACCTGTGCTTGGTGTGTTTGCAACAAGTGGCGGCGCTCAAGGAATATAATCTTAAACGCCACTATGAGACACTGCGAAAAATACAATAACTTGAACAGAGAATTGAGAAGACAGAAGATAAACAAATTATTGCTGAGACTGAAGAAACAGCCGTCTGTTTTCACCCGGAGCTAAGAGGTTCGTGATGCTACTGTGAAAGCAAGCTAACCTAGCAGAATATTATAATATTTTGTAAAATAAAATCAAATAAAAAAAATTTCTGTAATAGATTTGCGTTTCTCTGCATAAATATTTGGACTCATTGCTATTTTTGGGGTATATATGCCATGAGTTTTCTGATCCGGCCCCTTTGGGATCAAAGTTGGTTGTATACGGCCCCCGGACCAAAATGAGTTTGACACCCCTGTTTTATTGTGACTTTACTCTAACATTACATTGACAGTAACAAAGTAGTAACAGAGACAACAGTAATAACAGTAATGACAACAAACAGAGTAGACCACAGGTTTCAGTTGTTTGAATGAAATTGAAGTGTATGGGTGAGTGAGTTTGTATTGATGCGTGTGCGTGTAGGTGGGCCAAGTAGCGATGCACTGTAAAGTAATAGATAGATCCCTAACTGTTGATTTCTTCTGATGTGGTGTCTAAGGTGCATTAAAAGAATGAGTACATTTTGTGAGTGCACTATCCCAAGGAGACCACCTCTCACCTGTCCTGTTATGGGCGCTCAAATTTAGCAAACTATGAGACAAGAATAGTGATGGAGAGGATAATAACCGCAGAGACGACAACAACAGCGACAACAACGAGAACAACAATGACAGCAACAAAACCGAAACCACGAGAAATAGGAATGAAACAACAGGCAAAAGGAGAGTATAACAATCACAGTAAGTGGCGATGATATTTTGTGTAGTGTGTGATAGTGTGACGGGTGTTCGGGAGCTGGCCCACAGACAAAGAAAAGTGTATTTCGGAGGGGTGGAGGGTTCACATATGTAACAAGTGAATGAGTGTTCGGTGAGTAATGTCTGTTTCAGGCCATGTCCACACGTAGCCGGGTATTTTTAAAACCAAACATTTCCCCCCCTCCGTTTATAAAAACAGTTTTATCCACACCACCTCGTCTTCGAAAAAAAACACCTTCCACACATAACCGAACATCTGCGTTTTCAACCACATTCATACACATTCCAAACCTGTAGATGGCGTTATTTCCATTGAGCCCTCACTTCGCCGTCACTTCCGTCTAAACTTAAACAACAGAAAACATGGCGCCGAGCTCCTTTGTGTGGACAGACTTGGAGTCAGAATTGCTCCTAAACACAGTTTAGGAGCAACACACACACAGCTCTCAAGAAACGACTCCGGTCCATAGTCTGCTTTGGCTTTGGCTTTGGCTTTGGCTTTTGCAGTCGCCTAAACAAATGTCGCACGTTTGACGTCAGGGCAGATTCATATTTTTTGGCGCAGACAGTGACGTTTTAAAACGCAAAACCCCAGTTATCTCTGTCCACACAAACAGGCATAAACGGAGTTTTCAAAAATCTTCACTTTGGCTGGAGTTTTCCCTGAATACTGGTTTCTGATGCGTGTTCGTGTGGATGACAGGTCAAAACGCAGCAAAACATCTTCGGTTTATCAGATACCCGGATACGTGTGTACATGGCCTGAGAATAGGAGCCTTTTAATGTCAAGTCAATAGGATCGAAACAAAAATCAGTGACATGTACAGTGTGTCAGACGCTGGAGCCTGCATGTGCCTTTCCCGTCCGTCCCCAGTATGTATTACCTGTGATGGAGGGCTGTTCAGATGGAAAAAGAGCCTTGATTATGTTATAATTGGAGGCGCAGGAGGACCATTAGCCGCGTGATGTATGTGACAGTGCGAGACGGGCTGCACAAAGACTCTCCTCTCTCCAATAAAAAGGCCATTTCATTAACCCCCGGGCAATGAGACACGACACCAGATCTGGACTTTAACACCCACAGAACTGGAACGCTATAAAAATATCTGCGGGGGTAATTTCGCTGACAAAGTTTTGTAAGGGATGAAGATTTGATCGCTTTGCCCGAGATGTTTCGCAGTGTGGCATTAAAGTTCTCCGTGGAGACAGCAGGTGACGGCGTTACAGGCCGAGTTCGAGGTCACATCTGAACGTTTTTTAAAGGCACCTGGAATTGAATCAAGAGATAGTTTAAAGATGTACAGCGGAACATTTAAGACAAAGCAAGAACATCTCCATAGAGACAAGCAGGTGACGCCACTGTCGGCCAAGTTACGGTCGGATCTGTGGAAAGGCGAGGGGCAGTAAGAATGAAAAAGAGGGAGAAGAGAAAAAAGATAGAGGGAGAAGAGAGAGGGGGAGAAGAGGAGGAGGAAAGAAGGAGAGAGGGTTAGAGAGGGAGCAGAGAAAAACAATAGAGGGAGAGAGAGAGGGGAAGTAGAAAGGGGGTGGAGGAGAGAGGAGGAATAGAACCAAGACAGAGAGAGAGGGTTGGGAAGGAAAGAGGGAGAGAGGGGTAGAAGAGGAGAAGGAAAGAGGGAGAGAGAGGGAGAGGGGGGAAGAGAAGAGACTTAGTGGGAGAAAGAGAGGGGGGAAGGAGGAGAGAGAGGGGAGACGGGGGGAGGTGGAGAGAGAGTGAGGGAGAGAGAGACAGAGGGGGAGAGGAAGAGGGAGAGGGGGAGACTGAGAGAGAAAGCGAGGGAGAGAGGGAAAGAAGAAGAGAGGTGGAGAGAGGGAGTGAAGGACAGAGGGAGTGAAGGACAGGGGGAGTGAGAGGAGAGAGGGAGGAGAGAGGGGAGAGATAAAGTGATAAAGAGAGGGGGAGGATGAGAGAGAGAAATGGAGTGATGGAGAGAGGAGGAGGAGGACGGAGCTTTCAGAAGAGGCAAAGTGCTCTATGCTAATTTTATCCAGAATAATCTCGTTTCAAAGCTCTCCGGACCATTCGTGTTACTCCTCTCCACGACCGCATTTTCCTCCACTTTTCAGCTCAAACTTTTGTCAGATTTTCATTCGTCCTGCGGAGAATCAGACGGGAGCTCCAGACCTGAACACCACAGACACAGACTCAGGAGACAGCTTCATTTTAGAAAATCACTTCAGATTCCACTCACTGACGTTTCAGCTGTTTAAAGTGGATATGACAGGTCAGACGCATTTCACTAAAACATATATATTTGAGAAATTACAAAAAATCTTGCCTAATTGTATCATTTTTGGTGTAGTTTATAATTTTACTTTCTGGGTTTGACACGAGCAGCAGATATGACATGCGTAGAGGTAATTTTAGAACTGTTACCTAGCAACTATGATGTTAACATGGGCCAAAACTTGTCTAAATTGCACAGTAGTTATAATTTGACTAATAAAACAAGAGCTCCGCCAGCGGGGCAAAATACGCCCGTACTTTGAATTATTGTATATAGAATTAAGTTAGAATTTGTCAAACCTAGTTAAAGATGAATTGTTGGTGCAGTTTGGAAGTTTGACATTCCTAGGTGAGACGGTTGTCGAGCTAGAGCGCGGACAAGGTAATGTGTAGTTGTCTTGTATTCTCTCTCTCCCGTTGCCTAGCAACCGCTGCAGCTGGAACTGTGTGTCACCTTTGAACTTTAAACTTCAAAGCTTTGAAGTGTCCACGGACGGACGGACGGATGGACGGACGGACAGCGCCATACCATAATACGTCCCGTTTTATCACGGGCGTATAATAAACGGCAGAACTTTTTAAAAAATGTGCATGGTGTAACTTTTCTGGTGGAAGGTCCGTCACCTGCTCACTCTGAACACACACCTGTACTGACTGAACACACACTCCTGTCCCTCCATCCCCTGAGCCCCTTCATCCACCTGTGTGCAATATTTAACTGTGCAATATTTAATACAGTGCAATATTTAATACAGTGCAATATTAAATACAGTACAATATTAAATACAGTGCAATATTTAACTGTGTGCAATATTTAATACAGTGCAATATTAAATACTGTGCAATTTTCGACTGAGTGCAATATTTAATGCAGTGCAATATCTAACTGAGTGCAATATTTAACTGAGTACAATATTTAATTTAATTCAGAGTGCAATATTTTACACAGTGCCATATTTTACATGGTGCAATATTTAATACAGTGCAATAGTTTGACTGAGTGCAATATTTTAAGCAGTCCAATATCTTACAAGTGTTGTAGTCTTTGTTGTAGCCTTACTAGTACTATGCACTTATTTATTCGATGTTTTTATTTTCTTTTATACTCTGTTGTGCGTGTCCCACATACAGGTCTTCGTGGGGTGAGTTGAATCTCCTGCATGTGCATAGTGTGGATTGTACTTATGTATCATGACAAGATGTCACTGCTCTGCCTGGAATGTTCCACAGTGTGACATTAAACAGCTCTACCATACTTTTATTCAGTTACAGGTGGTTTTACAGCTCAAAAATACCTAGAAAAACAGGTATTCAGACTGTGAGCATGGTCACCTCTCCACAGATCTGACCTGGACCTTGGCCTGGTTTAGAAAGGTTTATACTATACCATGTGTGAAACATTTCTGACAAAACAATAACCTCTGCACAGAGAAAAGTATTTCATTGACTCTCCACCAGAAAAGTTACACATTGTACCTTTAAAGCAGGGTTAAACTGACAAAAGTCTTGTTTGCACATAACCTGTTTTAGGATTTTAGAATTTTCAGTGTTGATAAAATCGATGGAAGTATCAGACTTTTCTCCCTGCTTTTATTTTTCCTTCAATAATGTTAAACTGCACATTTTTGCCTTAAAACTGAGTGAATCACTTTAGATTTCACTCCCTGGAATTTCAAGTGTCATTTTACGATGGCAGAGAAGAAAGGCTGAACCAAGACAGTGATTAAACAGTATTACAAAATGAAAATTAATAAATTGCAGTGTTATTATTCTTTCACTTCACTAATAAATCTCAAGGATGGCTGTGTAATGAGGCGGTTTTATTCTCAAATAGTTTTAATCCAACAATTAAAAACAAAAGCCAAGAAAACCAGGGATGTGCCGACTAACTCTAGAATTCCCCGTTGCGATTTCGCCTATTGAGATGGAGCGGTAATTAAAGCTTCAATGTGTAACTTTTTAGCCAAATAAATAAACTGTAATATTTGTTTTCCATTTTGTTTGTTTTTTTGTGCTGAAAAACAAGTGTAAGTAGCTAAACAAACCTAAATCATATTTGGATTGAGAAGAGCCTCCTTCTGCTTGTTTCCATGGAGATGTTGTTCCACAGTATGGCATAACACTAAACTGCATGGAGAATGTTCCAAATTGTGGTTTTAACGGAACTATTTCCATGGAATCAGGTGACAGGCCATTTCTAAACTGCAAAAACTCATATTTTTAAGTTAAGATGAGTTGAATTAAGAAAGTTTTTTCTTGATTTGAGTCCGTTTTGATGAGTATAAATGTCTAAAAACAGAACAAGACTTAAGTTTGAAAATACATCTTGTTAGACTCAAAGCTGCATTGTGTAACTTTTCTGGTGGAGGGCCCGTCGATGCTTTTCTCCATGGAGATGCTATTGCTTTGCTGGAATGTTTCACAGTATGGCATTAAACTCCTAGGTATTTTTGAGTTATAAAACCACCTGTAATTGAATAAAGTTAAAGTAGAGCTGTTTAATGTCATACTGTGGAACATTTAAAGCAGAGCAATGACATCTCCATAGAAACAAGTGTACTTTTAAGATAGCAAAAACTACAATTCTTTGCAATTAAAATTATAACTCTTATTCCATTTCGAGATCATTTTACTTTTCAAGTTGAATCAACTCAAATGAAGTCAAAAGTTCTTAATTTAAGTCATTTGAACCTACCTAGATATTGATTTTTGCAGTGCAGTGTTTATATTGTACCTTTAAATATTACGCTATTTTTTAAATTTAGGTTCTAATGTTTCCTTATCACAAACATTCCTGGAATTGTGTTTTGTTTCATTCACACATGTTTAACACACAAATCCCACACATTTAGACTTTAGAGTTCTTCTCTCAAACAGAAAACACTCTGTTCCACCTTGTGATGTCATGTGGTGATACAGGAAGTGCTCCACTGTGTTCCATACACCTTCACTAGAAACATTTGGATCATTTCAGCCCTGGATTTGCCAAACTCTACTAAACTGAAGATAAAAAAGGAGCTGTTCACTTGAAAAGAACCACTTCATGACATCACAAGATGGAGAAAAGCATTTTGAGCTTTGGAGATGTAGACGAGGGTTACTCAAACATGTGTGACTGAAACAAAACGCAATGGTGCTTATGTTTTTAAGAAGATAACAGCTTTATAACTTGACTTAAAGCTCACAGGAATCCATTTTGTGTCATAAAACAGGCCCTTTAAAAAGCTACAGTCATAAAATCCAAAGTAGAATTTCGTGTAATATTTCTTCGTCTCAAATGAACAGCGCGGTATAAACAGCTGTGGCACCTGTCCACTTGTTTAACAGCTGAATAATTGGCTCTGGCCTGAAAACAAAAACAGCCCTCAGTGTGCACGAGGAGCTCTCCACGTCAAATGAAGGCGCAGAAGAGTGTGCTCTTTATTCAGAGAGAGGCGCTGCAAAGGCTGATGGGTGATGTAGTCTTTCTGTGATAGACCCTCAAAGACTCCGCTGACAGCAGAGGTCAGGCAGGGTAACAGTGACTTTTACTGATTTTCATTGTCCTGTTGGCTCGTGTGGTCGTGTGGCGATGTGTTTTTTTCCTCTTTTAACTTAAAGGTCTTAAATTACGCAAAACTGACTCTTGTGAGCGTTAAGTTATGTTATAATGTTGTTTCCTCATCAAAAACATACCTGGGTGTTTTGTATCATTCACACATGTCTGAGTAATTCTTCTAATATTAGTCTGTCTCCATCTCCAGAGTTCAAAATGCTCTCTTCCACCTTGTGATGTCAGCAGTAGTTTTCAAGTTACCAGCTGCTTTTACCTTTTGTTCAGTAGAAAAAAGGAATTCCAGAGAGGAAATAATCCAAATGATTCTAGTGAAGGTGTATGGAGTGTAAAAACACAGTGGAGCACTTCCTGTATTACCACATGACATCACAAGGTGGAACAGAGTGTTTTCCATTTGAGAGAAGAACTCTTAAAGGGACAGTTTGGAATTTTGGACATAGGGCTAACTGTGGCCATTGACATGCACTAGGCTAGCACCAGCAACCTCTCCAAATACAAGGACTGGATGGAAGATTTAAAGTGTCTCCACACATCTCCAACACTCTGGCTCACCAGGAAATGATGCCCTATGTCCAACATTCCAAACTGTCCCTTGAAATGAGCCCTGTAAAGTATTGCATTGTGTAACTTTTCTGGTGGAGGGTGCATCAGTTGCTTGTCTCCATGGAGATGTTATTGCTTTATCTAAACTATTAAACCATTCTGTCTTTACGGAGACCGAACCAGAGCAAGTTACAGGTAAGATCTGCGGAGAGGCGACCCCGCTCACAGTCAGAATGTCTGTTTTTCTAGGTATTTTTGAGCTATAAAACCACCTGTGATTGAATACATGTAAAGTAGAGCTGTTTAATGTCATACTATGGAACATTTCAGGTAGAGAAATGACATATCCATAAAAACATGCAAATGAAAGATGTCTTACACAGTGCACCTTTAACATTACTTGAAGTGCGTTGAAGATTTATAGATTTTTTAATAAGATTTTTTCATTGACATTCATTTACATAGTCCACGAGTCTAGTAGAACACAACCAAACCCAGTCGTTCCACTGGGGTTAACCGTGTTGACTCCTGTGATTATGAACATGCTGCACGCATGAATCTCGACATCACAGATCCTTGGAATAATTTGTTCATCCTAATCTAATCTAATCCATTTACATTTAATTAGCGGCTCCGTTAATCTCCTGCCCATATATAATTCACAAACCACTTTGCACAGAGATGGCTGCGGAGACAGATTGAGGAGAAAGTGTTGCGCGTTCACCAGATAACTCAGGGGCTTTGGAGAGAATCAGGCTTTCGAAATGGCACGAAAATTGGACAATCTGGCGGCGAAATCTGTTTAGCTCCGGTGCCGAGATAACACACGCTCCATACGAGATGAGCGGGACGTCGGCGAAAGGACAATCCAAGAACACACATTCAAATGCACGTGCCGTCGCTGTAGGTGGATATGCAAACTATCGAAATAGAGTCATTTTTAGACAAATTCTGTTGGCAGTTGTGAGCAAATCATTTGCATATTTGTCATATTAGAACGGGGTACCAAAAGAATACGAGATTCCATAGTTCATTCGAAAAGGTTTGAAGTTATTTCTCACGTCATGATGAGTTTATGCAAGACACTGCAGGTTTTTTCACCGTATGTGGCAGTGAATGTGGCAGAAGACCTTTCAGAAGAAATACTCAAGCCAATAAATACGAGGGACTGTTGGATTGTGTGAAATGAAGTTGTTTTTCCCGTATCCATGGAGATGTACAAGAGGATAAGGAACTAACTACTGACCTTTGAGACAGCAAATTTGGGGAAGACCTTCCAGAAGAAATACCCCGAGACAATGAACACGAGGGATAGTTGGATTGAGTAAAATGAAGTTGTTTTTCCTGTATCCATGGAGATCGTGCAAGAGGATAAGGAACGATGGACTTTTGAGATACAGGACAGCAAATTTGGTGCAGACCTTCCAGAAGAAATACTTGAGACAATGAACATGAGGGACTGTTGGATTGTGTGAAATCATGTCTTTGTTTTTCCCGTATCCATGGAGACTGTGCAAGAGGATAAGGAACTAACTATGGACTTTTGAGACAGCAAATTTGGTGAAAACCTTCCAGAAGAAATACCAGAACCATCTCAACAGCAGAGCGAAATAAGAGCGAGGCGTTTCCTGTTGTGCTCACCCGGCGCCCCCTGGAGGCTGCTGTGACGCTGCAGGACACGGAGGAGGGAGGGGCACTTTTGGCTCTTCCACAGGATCTGCCGACCCTCCCTGACCAGTGCTCCTGTTCAGCTGAGACTGAGACGCAAAGGGGACTAAGAAGCACCACGCTAAAACTCACAGCAGACAGGCTAACAGCGCACTTCCTGATGGTGCTTATACAATATATTTGTCAAGAGGTGAGACACATTTTTGGTTGAATACAAAGGAGGGCGAGAGAGAGGGAGACAGAAAGAGAGAAAGGAGAGAGAAGCAGAGACAGAGAGTGAGACAGAGAGCGAGAAAGAGAGAGAAAGAGAGAGGGAGAGAGAGAAAGAGAGGCGGAGAGAGAGGGAGAGACAGAGAGAGAAAGAGCGAGGGAGAGAGAGAGGGAGAGAGAGTAAGAGAGAGACAGAGAAAGAGAGACAGAGAGAAAGAGGTAGAGCGAGACAGAGAGACAGAGAGAGGGTGAGAGAGAGAAAGACTGAGAGAGAAAGAGAGAGGGGGAGATAGCGAAAGAGCAAGGGGGAGAGACAAAGAGAAAGGGAGAGAGAGAAAGAGACAGAGAGAAAGAGAGAGACAGAGAAAGAGAGACAGAAAGAAAGAGGGAGAGAGAGACAGAGAGAAAGAGAGAGAGAGAGGGTGAGAGAGACAGAGAAAGAAAAGAGAGAGCAAAAGAGATAGGGGAAGAGAGAGAGAAAGAGCGAGGGAGAGAGTGAGACAGAGAGGAAGAGATAGAGAGAAAACAACAGAGAGAAAGAGAGAAGGAGAGAGAAAGAAAGAGAGAGGGAGAGAGATAGTCAGGGAGAAAGGAAGAGAGACAGAAAGAGAGACAGACAGAGACAGCAACAGTGCACTTCCTGCTACTGCTTAAACAATGTATTTGTCATGCAGCAAGAAACATTTTCCCTCAAATACATAAAAGATGAAGAGAGAGAGAGAAGCAGAGACAGAGAGAGAGAGACAGACAGAGAGAAAGAGGTGAGATGGAAAGAGAGAGACAATACTAAAATGATAGGCCGGAGGAAGCGTCTGTAAATGTGTTTTTATTTTCGCTGGAGGCCAACTTATCATAATGTTGCCCGACAGTCGCAATCACCCACTTTGCACCATCGACGTAAACAGACAGAGTGTAAGAAAAACAACATGTTTGGGTGATACTGATGGATTTAGTAATTATAAAAAACATTTTCTTTCCGGCACATTCGACACACGTTTGAAAAGTAAAGCTTAAGCCGCAAGAAACATGGACTCAAGTGCAGAAAACCACCAACAAACAGTGGTGGAATGTAACAGTAAAATTAGCAAAGCGCGGTCCTGGAGCACATTTTAGGTGTTTGTGCTTGATTTAAAGGTGCACTGTGTAACTTTTCTGGTGGAGGGGCTGTCACAGTACGGCTTTCTATCTTCATGGAACCCAAACCAAACCAAGTTACAGATCAGATTTGAGGATTTAAAAAGATTCTGACATGACTTAAAGCTCCATTTCGTGCGTTTTGCGTAATACAGAACGGTCCTTTTAACACGGTCGTCGTTGTAGAGAAAAAATATTGTAAGGAAAAAGTGTAAACGCAACACTTTAGAAGAGTTTCGCCGCTAAAAACCATAAATAATTGATCAGGCGTCTTATGCAAACATCAAAGTAATGAGGGGAGTAAGTAATGGGCTGAAGAAATAGATACGCAACATTAACATTCCATATGCGTTTTTTTAACTAACCGTAAAGGTATTTGAAGTACAGAAGAAAGTTTTTACCACTTAAAAAAGAAATGATGAGTGGATGAGTTTTGCATGCGGAAAGAGACAGTTTTTTTTCTATTTGACTGAGGCCTTGTCCACACGTATCCGGGTATCTGATAAACCGAAGATGTTTTGCTGCGTTTTGACCTGTCATCCACACGAACACGCATCAAAAACGAGTATTCAGGGAAAACTCCGGCCAAAGTGAAGATTTTTGAAAACTCCGTTTATGCCTGTTTGTGTGGACAGAGATAACTGGGGTTTTGCGTTTTAAAACGTCACTGTCTGCGCCAAAAAATATGAATCTGCCCTGACGTCAAACGTGCGACATTTGTTTAGGCGACTGCAAAAGCCAAAGCCAAAGCCAAAGCAGACTATGGACCGGAGTCGTTTCTTGAGAGCTGTGTGTGTGTTGAGAGCAGAATTGCTCCTAAACTGTGTTTAGGAGCAATTCTGACTCCGAGTCTGTCCAGACAGAGGAGCTCGGCGCCATGTTTTCTGTTGTGTAAGTTTAGGCGGAAGTGACGGCGAAGTGAGGGCTCAATGGAAATAACGCCATCTACAGGTTTGGAATGTGTATGAATGTGGTTGAAAAAGCAGATGTTCGGTTATGTGTGGAAGGTATTTTTTTCGAAGACGAGGTGGTGCGGATAAAACTATTTTTATAAACGGAGGGGAGGGGGATGTTTGGTTTTAAAAATACCCGGCTACGTGTGGACATGGCCTAAGTTTATTTGTCCCTCTCACCACGATTCCAAAACTTAAATGGAGTCTTGTACATTTTAAGACATGATATAATGTTGTCACTTCCTCCAAAACAGACCTGGAGTTGTGTTTTGTTTTTAGAAATGCTCTGTTCTACCTTGTGATGTCATGTAGTGGCAGTTTTCAAGTTCACAGCTCCTTTTACAGGATTCCTACAGGTTTCTTCAAGTTAAATTCAAGACCTTTTTAAGACCTTTTTAAGACATTTTATATAAAAACGTAATAGCTCTTTCCACAGCCTATTTCAGGCCTATTAGACTTACCGGCAAAGCAAAACAAAATTCTTGAATTTGTATTTGTTTATTTCTCAAACAAAGGAATCTGGGGAGTAGTGGTCAGAGTATTTTGACCCGGGGCTGCGCTTACAGACCGTATATATATCACATGCCAAACAGGAAGTGCTCCAGGAGGCTTTTCTGGCTCCTTCTGACTCTTTTTCCCATTGATTTACATTGAGATCTTGTAGAACAGGGGTGTCAAACTCATTTTGGTCCGGGGGCCGTATGCAGCCTACTTTGATCCCAAAAGGGCCGGATCAGAAAACTCAGTTCTCTCTTCAAGTTATTGTATTTTTCTCCGTGTCTCGTAGTGGTGTTTAAGATTATATTCCTCGAGCAACGCCACTTGTTCCAAACACACTGAGCACAGATTTCCCATTCACCTCTGTCAACAAATAAGAATTAGACTATTTTTCTTGGGAAATCCTGAACTCAGCATCTGCTTTTCTTATTTTTTGACATTTTGCTGATGAGGGTCACGGTCGACAGTCAAAACGATCGTCCTTTAAGAGCGTTTGGAAAGAGGAAAGTCTTCATTTGTGCTGCTCTGGTGGGAGTCGCAACGTACAGAAACACCGGAGGCGCTGCTATGCTAAACGGTGCCGAAAATTAACAGAAAAATCTGAAAATTTTAAGTATTTTAATAGAAAAATCAGCCGAGGGCCAGATTAAAGGTCTTGGAGGGCCGGATCTGGCCCCCGGGCCGCATGTTTGACACATGTGTTGTAGATCCTCTCTCTGTATCTGCTGCTGTGGCCTCGTCATTTTGTTCTTAAAATGTTCGTATGAACCCACAACACATGATCCTGAATTGTTTTTTGTTCGCTATTTTGTGTGTGGAAAAAAATCCTATTCATAACATAGAGTCTGGCTCCAGATTCACTCCTCTAACTGTGGCATCGTCGCACTCACTTTTTTATACGCTCTATTATTGGTTCCGCCGTTCTATATTTAGGCTACATTATTTAACCAAATAATGTTAGACAAATTCAACTTTTGAGGAGAAATGCGATATGGAGAAGTTACGAACTGCACATATTTTAAGACCCAGAAAGACCCGCAAAAAATTCAAGAAGTATTATTTCCAAATTCATAAATTCAGTACTTTTAAGACTTTTTAAGACACTGTAGGAATCCTGCTTTTACCTTTAGGACACTGGCGATACTAGTGCTGAAATGATCCAAATGATTCTGGTAAAAGTGTCTGGAGTTTAAAGGTTGAATTAAATATTTTCTTTTTGAGAGAACTCATCAAATACTGTAAAATACCACAGAAGAGCAGAGTTCCATTTCAGCAGTGGGTCCCCTTTAAACATCGGGTGTAGGTGTATATTCTGATGAATAACCGCCGGTTCCAAATAAACGGCGAGTCTAATGTACACTGCAAAAAAGGCCTATGAAAAAATAAGGAAAAATACCAATTTTGGGGTAAAAATCCCCTATTTTAAGTGAAATTCTCTGCCAGTGCAGTAAGAAATTTTCCCTTACCGAGTTTTCATAAAACAAGACGAAATACAAATCTCGTTCTAAGCAAAAAACACTAGTTTCAAGTATTTATGACAAGATTTTTCACCTTATTGGTTTGAGAAGGAAGTTAAAGAGGCTTAACCTGGACTGAGTTAAGATAAAAAGTGCTTAGAATATGTTGTAATATCTAGATAAGATAAATCAGGATGGGATATCTTCAAACAAGTAAAAAAATCTCATCTTATAAAGTAAAAAAAATCTTAAAATTGATCTTTTAAGATGAATCTGCTTCTAACTATGTTAGAAAATCCTTTTTTGCAGTGTACATGCTGAAGACAGAAGTGGTGCTGCAACAACAGCAGCAGGACTGACGCTCGCGTCGTCTCTACACAAACCAGACTTAAAACCACATGGCTCATTTGCATAAACTATAAGTGCTGAAAAAAACAGCTCGCTCCTTGTGCCCTGATGGTGGATGAACGTTCTCACTCTGCTGCTCCACACTCGCTGCATCTGTTATTAGTCTTAACACGATAAAGTAAATGTCTGCGTGTTGTGGAGGGTTTGAACGACTTTCTGTAATTCAGGAGTCGCTTTCAAATGTGGGAAACTCTCCGCTCTGTAGATATTTAGTTGTAACATTTCAAATGAACTCGCCTACGTCTGTATAGAAAGTCGCAGAAATTATAGACATACTGGTTAAAAGAATTTGAGTTCCATATTTTCCCAGTTTTGTGAGGAAGGAATTCATCTCCTGCCCCAAATTGCCGCTGGTCTCAAATAAAAGCCTGGTCTGTTAAACAAACGCCCTATTTGGTATTTTATGCAGCATTTGTGTGTTTGAACGTGTGAATGAAACAAAACTCCAGGTATGTTTTTGATGAGGAAACATTATAAAATAGATCAGAAAACAGCGGAATATGAACCGTTTAAATACCAATACTATAAATGGATTATAATAATGATAAAGTTCAACATTTGTGGATCTTAAGGTTGGATATTTCTTCCAAAGTTACAAAATCAAATTCTGGAACGTGAATGAAACCTTTGCCAACTAAAATTCGATAATAATAATGTTGTTTTTTTCTCTTCCATTTCATTATATTGTTTTTTTAAGGCAGAATTGCAAGTCAAAGTGGGCGAAGTGTCTTGCCAAAGGCCTAACAGCAGCCTGCAAAGTACTGGGTCCTGCACTGCCAACGCTCCAACAACAGAACTGCTTCTTCCACAACTTTCATTTGTCGTACTTTAAAACAACCTTAATTACAGAACTTTCACGTTATTTTTGTGTAAACCAACTCTGTGTAACATTGAAATTCGACAAACGGTTACATAACGACACCCTGACGCTGTAATCTGTAGCGCTCGGATCTCATTGCGCCGGTGCTGTCAATCACGTCGGATTCAGTGACCGGAGAGTCTAAAAACAGAAGCTGCCAGGTACAAACCACTGTGATTATCATGTAGTTTAACAGAAGCTCTAATTTACAGAGCCCAGACGGAGGAGCCACAGCAGGACTCAAGTACAAGAAAGAGGACGGACTGAGCAGAAGAAGAACAAGAAAAAAAGACACCAGGGAACATAAATCTCCTAAAGCACATGTGTCAAACATGCGGCCCAGGGGCCAGATCCGGCCCTCCAAGACCTTTAATCTGGCCCTCGGCTGATTTTTCTATTAAAATACTTAAAATTTTCAGATTTTTCTGTTAATTTTCTGCACCGTTTAGCATAGCAGCGTCTCCGGCGTTTCTGTACGTTGCGACTCCCACCAGAGCAGCACAAATGAAGACTTTCCTCTTTCCAAACGCTCTTAAAGGACGATCGTTTTGACTGTCGACCGTGACCCTCATCAGCAAAATGTCAAAAAATGAGAAAAGCAGATGCTGAGTTCAGGATTTCCCAAGAAAAATAGTCTAATTCTTATTTGTTGACAGAGGTGAATGGGAAATCTGTGCTCAGTGTGTTTGGAACAAGTGGCGTTGCTCGAGGAAAATAATCTTAAACACCACTACGAGACACGGAGAAAAATACAATAACTTGAAGAGAGAACTGAGTTTTCTGATCCGGCCCTTTTGGGATCAAAGTAGGCTGCATACGGCCCCCGGACCAAAATGAGTTTGACACCCCTGTCCTAAAGCGATGTCCCAAACTGTAAAGGGGCACTGTGTAACTTTTCTGATGGAGAATATGGTCCATAGTCACATTTTTTATCGAACTTTTCCCCATCCAAGGAGCTCAAAGTGTTTTACATCACACTGTAAATCCGAACAATTAAACAGTAATTAAAAAAAAAGGTAAATGGTTGGCTAACTTTTTTTTTTTAAAGTTTATAGTCTTTTTGTTTTTAATTAATGTAAATTTTTAAAATGTGTATCACACAAAATCTTTAATTTAATTTAGTTTTACATTACGTATTTTTTGTATTTTTTTTATTAATTGATACTGACGATTTTGTGTGATACTTGCACATATTTTTAATTTACAGTAATAAAAAAAGTAGGTTTACACAACTTTAAAAAAGTTAGGCAAACATTTACCTTTTTTTGTCTAACTTAAAAAAACAGTTTTACACATATGGTTATGCTTAATAAAAAGTGCAAAACATAAAAAAAATTCAGTGTTTTTATTCATTCATATTCAAGAAAATGCAAATTCTAAAATAGATTTACTCAAGTTTAATGGATAGAATCAACTGTAAAATTGGCACAAACACTTTTCCCACCACTGTCCACAAACACATTCATACACCCGTGTACAGAGGGAAGTGTTTGCCCAAGGACACAATGGCAGCATTCACTGGTCCAACCTTTAGATCAGTGAACAAACACTCTCCCGACTGAGCTACTGTCGTCTCTACGGTGATGCTTTGGCCGAGCCTGGAATGTTCCACAGTACTGCACTGAAAACAAACTAAACCAACGGAAAACAGGACGACAGGAGATAAGACAGATCCCGACCAGGACTAAACCAGGTCTGGACTAGAGATAGACCCAACCGGAGGACTAACTTTAAACTACAAACTGCCAAACGTCTTAAAGAACCGTCTGGGGTAGAGTCAGGCAGCTGTTTCCATGTGGTTCTCATCAGTCTCCGCCCACTTTGTGTTTTTTCCACTTTATTTACTTTTTTTTTCTGCAATTTATTCAATGCTTTTTTTTCTCCAGTTCTCAAGTCACAGTAAAGATACATAATAATAATAATAATAATAATAATAATAATAATAATAATAATAATAATAATAATAATAATAATAAGGAATTATTAAGGAACTGATTTTTTCATGCATTTTTTTCTATATTTTTTGCCACTCTTTTTTTTTTTTTCTTTAAATTTGCCATTCATTCAGTGCTTTTTCCCCCCGGTTCTCAAATCACAGTATATATGCAATTTTTTTCCCACACATAAAATAAATATCAATGTAAAGGTACACAAAAGATAAATAAAGAAATAAATGATAATAAAATAAATATATAATGAAAATATATATATAAAAAATTAAATAATACATTTCCCACTCTTCACAGTACACAATGGCATCACCTGTCGAGTAATAGTATCATTGAGCAGCTGTTTTCAGGTTGTTCTCATCGGTCTCGTCCTACGCTGTGGTTTTTCTCACTCTTCAGAACACACAGTGACAGGGCATCAGGTGTCAGGCAGGTATTTTCCATGATTGCCACAGAACAATATCTTTGATTGTTTAAAACCTGCACCTCATCTTTAAAGGCTTTAGAACACAGGTGTCAAACATGCGGCCCGGGGGCCAGATCCGGCCCTTGAAGACCTTTAATCTGGCCCTCAGCTGATTTTCTATTAAAATACTTAACATTTTCAGATTTTTCTGGTAATTTTCTGCGCCGCTTTGCATAGCAGCATCTCCAGCTCTTCTGTGCGCGGCCGACTCCCACCAGAGCAGCACAAGTGAAGACTCGCCTCTTTCCAAACGCTCTTAAAGGACGATCGTTTTAACTGTTGACCGATCAGCAAAATGTCAAAAATAAGAAAAGTGGAGCTGAGAGCAGGATTTTCCAAGAAAAATTGACTAATTCGTATTTGTTCATGGAGGTGAATGGGAAACCTGTGCTCGGTGTGTTTGCAACAAGTGGCGGCGCTCAAGGAATAAATTAAACGCCACTAGGAGAGACAGCATGGTGAAAAATATAATAACTTGAACGGAGAATTGAGAAGACCGAAGATAAACTATTTATTGCTGAAACTGAAGAAACAGCCGTCTGTTTTTACCAGGGACCAAGAGGTTAGTGATGCTGCTGTGAGAGCAAAGCTACCTGACCTAGCATAATATTACAATATTTAGTACAATAAAATCTAATAAAAAAGATTTCTGTAACAGATTTGTGTTTCTCTGCACAAATATTTGGACTTATTGCTATTTTTAGGGTAAATATACCATGAGTTTTCTGATCCGGCCCCTTTGGGATCAAAGTAGGTTGTATACGGCCCCGGGACCAAAATGAGTTTGACGCCCCTGCTTTAGAAAATGAACTCTGAACTTTAAGTCACGTGAGCCTAAAATAATAACGTCACCTCCTCGGAAACATCTGGAGTTGTGTTTTGCTTCATTCACACATGTTTGCGAATGTCTTTATTATGAGTGTCTACATCTCCAAAGCTCCAAATGCTCTGTTCCACTTTGTGATGTCATCTAGTGGTAGTTTTCAAGTTAACAACCACCTTTTACCTTTAGTTCAGCAGAGATCGGCGATTCCACACCACAAAAAAACAACACAAATGAAGAACATTTTACTTTATTTGAATAAATTCAAAGTAAAATTATCGACTAATGGACTAAGTGCGTTTTTCTTTATTCAACGATATCCAACGATACGATATTGTCACGTATGAACCTCACAGTACGACATTTATTGTGATATCGTGGGAAAGCTCAGGATATTACGATATTCTACATAATAACAGACGGACATTCTAAAATGCTTTGAGTCATTTGGTACATTTATTGTCATTAGGGATGGAACGAAATCCAAATCTCTCTGTACCAGATTTTCACCATAAACATCTCACTGCACCAGATTTATGACAATATTAAAACTGTGAATCTGCTCCTTTTTCCTCTAAAAATGCTTCACAAGACTTAATCCAAAGAATGAAGATGTAAAAGTGCTTAGAACAGTTATTTCTTCATGTCGTCTGCACTGAAACGGAGCAAAGGATCATGGTCTGTGTCAGGGGTGTCAAACTCATGTTGGTCCAGGGGCCGTATGCAGCCTACTTTGATCCGAAAAGGGCCGGATCAGAAAACTCAGTTCTCTTTTCAAGTTATTGTATTTTTCTCCGTGTCTCGTAGTGGTGTTTAAGATTATATTCCTCGAGCAACGCCACTTGTTCCAAACACACTGAGCACAGATTTCCCATTCACCTCTGTCAACAAATAAGAATTAGACTATTTTTCTTGGGAAATCCTGAACTCAGCATCTGCTTTTCTTATTTTTTGACATTTTGCTGATGAGGGTCACGGTCGACAGTCAAAACGATCGTCCTTTAAGAGCGTTTGGAAAGAGGAAAGTCTTCATTTGTGCTGCTCTGGTGGGAGTCGCAACGTACAGAAACGCCGGAGACGCTGCTATGCTAAACGGTGCAGAAAATTAACAGAAAAATCTGAAAATTTTAAGTATTTTAATAGAAAAATCAGCCGAGGGCCAGATTAAAGGTCTTGGAGGGCCGGATCTGGCCCCCGGGCCGCATGTTTGACACATGTGGTCTATGTAGTTCCCTCTGTTTTTTTTTTAGCTTTTTCTGCATCAGAACTATTCATTTAAGCAAAGAGACTTGGGATTCGATATATTGTGATGGTCCACGATATTATATTGTTAGACCTTTGACGATACGATATCACCAGATTTCGGTTACTGTTACATCCCTGGACATAATATCAGAAAATAGGCCCTTTAAAACTAAGTACAGTTAATACAATCAGAGGAGCTACACCACAGCTTGAGAACCGCCGCCTTAAAACACGCCGAGCTCTTCACATGAACTCCCTCCAGACAAACAGACCAGTGGAAATGGAGTGACATTTATTCTCTTGGTGGAAATAATGAGATCAAATTAAGACAGAAAGAGCTGGAGGACGTCTGACTGTGTGAACCCCGGAGAGGAGTCACAGCTCCTCAGAGAAACCCTGTTAATTACATCCAAAAAGTCGTTTATTTCACTTTTAAAAAAATACCGTTGAAATAATGACTAATGGATGACACCTCGTCCTCCTCGTCCTCCCCCGCCTCCTGTCTTCCTGTTTGTGAAAGTTCTCCAGCAACCGTCACTTCTGACATCGACAAACACCAACTTTTTACCACAGAAAGATGAGAGAAAGAGAGAAACGAGGGGAAAGCGGGGAGGAGAGGGAGAGAGAGAGAGGGGGATGGAGAGAGGAGAAGAGTGAGAGCGAGAGGAGGGAAAGAGGGAAGAGAGTGAGGGGTAAGAGAGGGGAGATAGAAGAGAAGACTGACAGAGAGAGGAGAAGCGTGAAAGAGAGACGATGGAAAGAGAAAGAGAGTGAGGTGAGAGATAGAGGAGAAGACTGAAAGAGAGAGGAGAAGCGTGAAAGAGAGAAGATGGAAAGAGAAAGAGAGTGAGGTGAGAGATAGAGGAGAAGACTGAAAGAGAGAGGAGAAGCGTGAAAGAGAGAAGATGGAAAGAGAAAGAGAGTGAGGTGAGAGATAGAGGAGAAGACTGACAGAGAGAGGAGAAGCGTGAAAGAGAGAAGATGGAAAGAGAAAGAGAGTGAGGTGAGAGATAGAGGAGAAGACTGAAAGAGAGAGGAGAAAGAGGAGAAGACTGAAAAAAAAGAATAGGGAAAGAGAAAGCATGAGGGGGAGGAGAAAAAGAGGAGAAGACTGAAAGAGAGAGAAGAAGGGGTAGAGGAGAAGACTGACAGAGAGAAGAGAGAGAACAGTGAAAGAGAAAAGAGAGGAAGAGAGAGGGGTGAGCGAGAGAGGAGAAGACTGAACGAAAGAAGCGGGATAGAGAGAGATAAATGGGGAGGAGAGGGAGATAGAGGAGCAGACTGAAAGAGAGAGAAGAAAGAAAAGAGGGAGATGGGGAGAAGACAGAGAGAGAGGAGAGAGAAAGATAAGATAGATGACACTGAAAGAGAGAAGAGAGAAAAAGAGTGAGGGGGAGGAGAGAGAGAGAAGACTGAGGAGGGGAATAGAGAAGACTGAAAGAGAGAAGAATGAAAGAGAAAGAGAGTGAGGGGGAGATAGAGGAGAAGACTGACAGACAGAGAGAGAAAGAAGAGAGAGAGAAGAGGAGTAGAGGAGGTACTGAAAGACAGATGAGTGAAAGAGAGAGAGGGGGAGATAGAGGAGAAGACTGACAGAGAGAGAAGACAGAGAGAGAGAGAAAGAGAGTGAGGGGAAGGAGGAGAGGGAGATAGAGGAGAAAACTGAAAGAGAGAAGAGTGGAAGAGAGGGGGAGAGAAGAGAGAAAGATAGCAAACACTGAAAGAAGAGTCAACGAGAATGAGAGAGAAGGAGAGAGAGGAGAAGACTGACAGAGAGGGAGGAGAGAGAAGGAAGAGAGAGAAAGACAGAAAGAGGGAGGAGAGAGAGGGAGAAAGAGAGGAGAGAGAGGGAAGGGTGGCGAAGGGAGAGATGGAAAGAGGAGCAAGAAGAGAAAGGAAAGAGTGAAAGGGAGTGAATGAGATAGAGGGAGGAAAGAGAAAGATGCAGAGAGAAGGAGGAGAACGAGAGAGATAGAGCAGACTGACAGAGAGAGGAAAACAAGAGAGAAGAAAGAGAGAGGGACAAGAGAGAAGATCGAAAACACTGAGAAAGAGAAAGAGGGAGAAGATATAAAGGGAGAAAAAGAGAGGGACAGAAAGAGAATAGGAAGCATAAATAAGACAAGAGCAAGAGAGTTATGGAGAAAGACAAGATAGAAGAGAGAAAAGGAGGGGTGGTGGAAAGGGGGGATGAGGGGGTGAAAGGAAAGAGTGACAGAATTCCCTGAACGAAACAAAACAATGACTTTTAATCATTGCCGTTTTACACAAAAAAAGTCACGTTTTTTTCCACCGAAGTTTGAACTCTGCTCCAAACAGAGAAACAGGAAGAGCGTCTTATAGAAACTGTACTTTTTTTTTTGGACTTAAAGTTGAACGGAAAGAGGGAGAGGGAGAGAAATAACCACCTTCTGCAATCTCCGAACTTTTCAAGGACTCTTAAAGCTGCAGGTTCAAAAGAGAAAAGAGAAAGAGAGATTGAAACGATATTGACGGAGGCAGAGATTGAACTGTGAGATAAAGCCGAGACAAAAAAACTGAAAACGAGAGTTTCAAGGACTCCTATAGGTGCTCGTTTAGTAAGAGGGAAAGAAAGAGGGAAAAAGAGGACAGATCGAGAGAGAGAAAAAGGAAGACAGAGAGAGAGAGAGTGGTATTTCTGGCTGTGAGGACTCCCCGTGGCTTGTGGATGTTCTCGAGCAACTTTTGACATTTACAAACTCCAACTTTTCAAGGACTCTTCTCGCTCCAAGAAAGAGGAGGGTCGGAGCGAGGGAGTGAGAGAGAAAAAGGAGATAGAAGTGGGTTCATATTGAGACAAGATAGATAGATAAATAAATAGAGAGAGAGAGTACAACAACCACAATCAGTTTCTGCCATTTCTCATAGTTGATAATTCAGAGAGAAAAGGGGAAAGAGATGGAAATAGAAAGGGAGATAGAAGGGTGAAAGAGAAGCAACGAGGGAGTGAGAGGAGAGAGAGAGAGAGAGAGGAAAATGGAAGGAGGCAGAGCGAAAGAGGGGTAAAAGAGCAACAAATAGTCTCCAAACTTTTCAAGAACTCATCTAGTTTCTGGTTTAGAAAGAGAGAGATGGAGAAAGAGATAGACAGAGAGGAGGGAGAGAGAGAGATGGAGATTGAATGAGTGATAGAAGGGTGGGAGGGGGAGTGGACAGAAAAAGTGAGGAGAGGGAGAGAGTGAGAGAAGAACAGCAGGGAGAGATAGGATGGAGAGAGAGTGAGAAAGAGAGGAGGGAGAGAGAGAGAAGATGAGAGGTAGAGAGAGTGTGTGAGAAAGAGAGGAGGGAGAGAGAGAGATGAGAGGCAGAGAGACAGTGAGAGAGAAGGGAGAGAGAAAGAACAGTTGAGAGGCAGAGAGAGGAGGGAGAGAGAGAGAAGATGAGAGGCAGGGAGACAGTGAGAGGGGAGGGAGAGAGAGAAAAGATGAGAGGCAGAGAGAGAGAAAAAGAGAGGAAGGAGAGAGAGAGAAGCTGAGAGGCAGAGAGAGAGTGAGAAAGAGAGGGAGAGAAGATGAGAGGCAGAGCGAGAGAGTGAGAAAGCGAGGAGGGAGAAAGAGAGATGCGAGAGAGAGTGAGAAAGAGAGGTGTAGAGAAGAGAGGCAGAGAAAGAGAGGGAGGGAGAGATACAAAGAGAGAGAGCAGGGAGAGATAGGAGGGAGAGAGAGTGAGAAAGAGAGGAGGGAGAGACAGAGAGACAAAGAAAATAGGAAACACGACTGAAAGAGTGAGAGGATGAGAGGGAAGAGTGGAGAGAAAAAATTAGAGAAGAGAGACAATAAGAAAGACAATGAAAGAAGAAGAGAGGCAAAGAGGAGGGAGAGAGAGACTGAAAACAGGAAACAAGAGTGAAAGCGTGACAGAAGGACGAGAAGGAAGCGCGAAGAGAGAGTGAAAGAGTCGACAGAGGGGTAGAGAGCAGAGCAGAGAGCACTTCTTGCTTTGTTCTCCCTGTAGCTTTATGCTTGGCCCGTACTGCTCCCAGTGACCTCCAGGGGGCTCTGTGGGCCATATGCAGCCTCCAGCCATTTCCATTCTGAAGACCCACTTTCACCGCTCCTGCTGCCAAAAGGACTCCAGGCCAACGCATGGGGGTGTTTTTTAAGGCGGTACTGCTCAGTATGTTCGATTTATTTTTTTCCCCCAAAGGTCATATATCGTTTTCATTCTCATCACCCATTTTTCACAGCTTCTGACACACCGTAAACTCCAATAAGTGGACTTTACTTGAAAAAAATCTAGGAAACCGATGAAAAATGTGACTAAAGTGAACTGTGAATCTAAAGCTAATTCCTCAGTGTCGTGTCCAGGAAATTCCTCTTTCATCCAACCGGGCAGAGCAAGTTCAGTGTGATTTAGTTTTCATTCATAAAACTCTTTACTTTAAGAATGAGTTCATCTTACTTGGAAACCATGGAAACCGACTGCCTTGAATTGAGCAGGTAAACGTCAGCCTAACCCTAACCCTTATATACACATGTTACAGTAAAAACAGCTTCTAATCTACAATAATTCCATTTCGATCTGCATCAGGTAGGAATTTCAGGAATCCTTTACATTATATTTTCAGATATGTATCTTAAAGGTCATATTAATTGGTTTTATCTTACACTTTTTACTTCTTCTACCGCCAGAAGTACAAGTTAAGGTTAGAGTGTCATCTTTTAAAGTAGTATTTTAGCCAGTATCCAGATATTTACATGTTCTATAGCTGAAAGTGCTCTCTAAATGAACTCTGGATATTCATGATACAAAAGTGAAATCAAATAAAAATGGCAGCCACAAATTTAATCAGAGTGGAACATATTTTGAGCTGTTAAGATGGCAATAAACAATTTCAATCCAAAAAAGTCTTGTGTCATGTGAAAAAGAGTAAAACAAGTAGTGGTGTGAGTCTGTGACGGAGCTTCAGGTACAACTAAGCAGAGTGTAGATGAAGACAGTAAACTATAAACTATAATTCAGTCAATAAACACTCTAATTTTGACAATTCCAACCCAAAAGGACTTTAAAACAAGACTATGAATAACATAATAGTGTGTAGATGAAGACAGACTGTGTAATTCAGGCCATAAACACTTTCATTTGGAGATGTTGCCATAGCAATTAACAATATCAATCCAAAAAGTAAGAGGCCCTGTGATAGAAATCCATGACTATTGAATATCATTTGCAGCATTTGGATGGACAGACTGTGTAATTCAGTCAATAAACTTTCTAATTTTGAGCAGTTTCCATAGCAATTAACAATTTCAACCCAAATTTTTTTTAAAATTAGGGATCCAATATTCAGTATCAGTATCGGCTCCCGGTCCAGCTCTATCAGACGGTATTGGACAGTACTGGATTCAGTCATGTGATCAGACTGAGCTAGTGTCACGTGTTTTTGCAGCACCGACGCGCTTTACTGCAGCCGTAAACCAAAACTCCGCCATGTCGCTGTGTGGGACTTTTCACTACAACAAAACCAGAGCCAAACAGCGACACAATCGCTGCAAACAAACAGTTTCTCCTGGAGGAACCAGCAGAGCCACTTTAACACCACCAATTTGATTCGTCACTTACAAAAGAATCATCCGGATACATTTGAGATTTACAAAGCCACAGCAGCAAACACCGGAGGAGACGTTTTAGAAAAGAGATAAACTACCTCAAAATGGCGACAAGTACAAGAAAATAACACAGAGGATTATCGAATCCAGCGCTTTAGACGATCAACTGCTGTCTGTCGTGAAACACATAGGCTTTCGTGGTCTTTTTGGAGCCAAGATACAAACTTCCTTCACGGTACTACACAAAAAGGTATCGGATCGGTATCGGAAAAAGGCACTCCTTAAAAAAGAATCGGATCGGAAGCCAAAAAAATCTTGATCGGAACATCTCTAATTAAAACAGGAAGTGGTCATGTGGCTGAGCTCCATGAATAACACAGCAGTGCGTAGATGAAGCCAGTAATTCAGTGAGTAAATCTCTAACTTTGAGCTGTTGCCATAGCATTTAACAATTCCAATCCAAAGGAGTCCTTAAAACAAGTCTATTAATACCACAGCAGCGTGCAGATGAAGACAGACAGTTTAATCCAAGCGCTAAACACTGTAATTTTGAGCTGTTGCCATAGCAATTAACAATATCAGTCCAAAAAGTGGTTAAAAGAGGAAGAGTAACTGAAGTGCCTGAAGTCCCTGAATGCCCCAGTGGCGTGCAGATGAAGACAGACGGTGTAATTCAGTCCATAAAGCCTCTGTAATTGTCCCCGATAGTCCCCGTGTAAACATGTGGCCTGGCTCAGTGTCCCGCCGCGATGAGGCCGTTTCCCTCTGTCATCATTTAGCTCTTCGCCGTGATTAGCTTTAGCTGGTTGCTATGATTAGCTTTGTGTGACACCGGGAGCCTGCTGTCCGGACACCCCGGGACCATCTGCTAGGCTAACACCATTCGAGCCCCTGCCCCCCTCAGACACAGACCTCATTTATCACAAACAGCGTGTATCTGCGGCTTTGAAGCATTCATCATTTAAAGGGCCAATATTACACACAATGGACTCTTGTGAGCTTTAAGGCGTGTTCTAATGCTTGATTCCTCCTCATAAACAGACCTGGAGTTGTGTTTTGTTTCATTCACACATTTACTGAAGGTGTATGGAGTTTAAGAACGCAGTGGAGCACTTCCTGTATGACCACATGACATCACAATGTGGAACAGAGTGTTTCCTGTTTGAGAGAAGAAGCCCAATGATGCAAGGTTTGTCTGGAATGTTTCACAGTATGGCATTAAACCTTTCTATCTTCATGGAGACCAAACCAGACCAAGTTACAGGTCAGATCTGTGGCGAGGCGACGCCGCTCACAGTCAGAATGTCTCTTTTTCTAGGGATTTTTGAGCTATAAAACCACCTGTAATTGAATAAATGTAAAATAGAGCTGTTTAATGTCACACTGTGGAACAGTGCTTATGACCAACTGCAGGCTTACCTTGATTTTAACGACATTGGTGAAAAATTCCAATCTGGGTTTAAATCTCAGCACAGCACCGAAACAGCTCTTTTAAAAGTTTTTAATGACCTGCTTTTAACTGTTGACTCTGGGAAATCTGCAGTTCTTTTGCTTTTAGACCTATCAGCCGCCTTTGACACGGTGGATCACAGGATCCTTCTGTCCCGCCTGGAGACACATGTGGGCATTAAGGGTACAGCACTCTGCTGGTTTCAATCTTATCTGTCAGACAGGACTTTCTCTGTAAACTTAGGACAGTACTCCTCCTCTGTGTCTCCCTTAGAGTACGGTGTGCCTCAGGGTTCTACATTAGCGCCAGCCCTCTTTGCACTGTATATGCTCCCTCTGGGGGATGTTTTTAGAAAGCACAATGTCACTTTTCACTGTTTTGCTGATGATGTTCAAATATATCTGCCAGTGACTGCAAATAACAACCAGAGCACGATCAAAGCTCTGCAGGACTGCCTCAGGGATGTACGGACTTGGCTGAATGCAAACTTCCTAAACTTAAATCAAAGTAAAACTGAAATTGTTGTGTTTGGGCAAACTAACCCACTGATTGGACAGGACAGTGTGATTGGCCCCCTGTCCTCCTACTGTCTCCCTGCAGTGAGGAATCTTGGGGTGATTATGGACTCCAGGTTTAAACTGGACAAGCACATAAGCTCTGTGATAAAGTCCAGCTTCTTTCATTTGAGGCTCCTTTCTAAAATAAAGCCCTACCTCTCTCGGGCAGATTTTGAAAAAGCTGTTCATGCTTTTATAACTTCGCGTCTGGACTACTGCAATTCTCTGTATGTGGGGCTAGACCAGAGCTCCCTGCAGCGCCTACAACACGTCCAGAACTCTGCAGCTCGTCTGCTCACTAATACTAAGAGACGTGAGCACATCACACCTGTGCTGTGTGACCTGCACTGGCTCCCTGTCTTCTATCGGGTGCAATTTAAAATGTTGTTAATTGTGTTTAAATGTCTACACTCTTTAGGTCCAGTCTATTTGAGAGAATTACTGGAGCCCTACACTCCACCCAGAGGCCTGAGGTCAGCCGACCAGCTCCTGTTGGTTGTGCCCAAAACTCGGCTCAAGACGAGGGGAGACAGAGCCTTTTCTGTGGCAGCGCCCAGATTGTGGAATAACCTTCCTCTTCCTGTCAGATCCTCTCAGTCCATAACGCAGTTCAAGACTAGATTGAAAACTCATTTCTTTTCCCTGGCATTTAATACTAGTTAGTCAGTTTATCTTGTTTTATTAGGTTATTCTGTTTTTTCTTTTGTCCTCATATGATGTTGTATATGCATATGTTTGTTATCCTATATGTGAAGCACTTTGGTCAACTGAAGTTGTTTTAAATGTGCTATAGAAATAAACTTGACTTGACTTGACTTGACATTCCAGGCAACAACATATCAGTGTTTGCCATCCATAGAAACCAAGCACCACAAAAATTGATTGCACCTCTTTTTTTTTCAGTGTGATTCTGTTATTCTCACTCACACAGAGCAGGATCATTAACCACACATACATGTAAAAGACTGTGCTTAACCTCGTGGGGTGTGGACTTTTCAGTCACCCAACGGTCTACACGAGCACAACCTCCAGGCCGGACCCGACACCTGAAACCGTAACCCGCAGCGCAATATGTAGGGGGGTTGGTCATCTTTGATTATGCAGAACACAATACACGGGTTCTAACTTAGCCAATCAGAATGCAGAACACAATGTGTGTTTATACAGAGTAAAAAAAAAAAGGAAATTTGCACAAAAAAGTTTCTAATGTCTACTTATAATCTTTTATTATTATATAATTGTTACATTGTGCTATTTATTTTGTTATACCAAAAATAAGAAAGAAAGAAATACAAGAACAAGTTCATATAGGCTCTATTCACATTACATCACAAACCAGGAAGACTGAAAAGATTTGGAAAGATTTTGGAAAAAAAACGTGAAAAGATGCGATTACAGATGCGGGCAGTACTTCCAGTCTATTCGGCATCACTGTTTGTTGTAGTAATAGGTGCAACTACTGCGAATAGACCAAAAAGACCAAAAGTACCGCCCACCGAGAGTTGTAATCGCATCTTTCCAAACGTCCAAACTTTAACATGAAACTTTAAATACAGTTCTTCCTCTAACATAATTTGTATGAGCAAACTGTACTGGTGCGTGCACCTGTGATACATTCTGAACAGCCTCTTTTCTGCAGTGTGGGCATGTCTGTGCATATCTGCTGGCACAGGTTTGTAGAATGTAAAACCATCTTAAAAATTCATTTTAGGGCGGGCAGCGGGTGACCTGAGAACACCTCATTTGGAGATTTAATGACATGCAAACGAGAGAGAGAGTGTGAGCCGGTTGTGTCCATATCTGATCGGCTTTGATTTGGCCTCACCTCGTCCTGACAAGAGACGATTACAACAGAAACACACACATACTGATAGATGAGAAGAGTAATTAGTGTGACTCAGTGACCGTCAGTGTGTCTGGACCAACTGCAGGAGGTGATTAACACGAGGGACAGAGTAAAGACAGAGGAACACAACTTAAAGGACGAGGCTTTGACTTTACCACGCTCCAATTTATGTCGACAAATCCAACCTCAGTAACCACCCGTGTCGTGGTAATTATTATATCAACTTGGTCTGTAGTTAGTTTGTATCTACACTAGGGTTGGGCGGTATCCAAATGTTGATATCGTTAAACCTTCTCAGCATTTTACCACCATATATGGTGTTACTGTGACTAATTGGCCCTCGCCTAACGAAGTGACGAGGGGTATTGTTCTTCTTCGGTTTCTTACGCTATATTATTATTTTTCTTTGCAAACGATTGCAATTTTGAGGGCCTGAACATCGACGAAAAGTCTCACATGGGGGTATCAGATCGACCGGCCCGGTGAAAAATTTGATAAAACGGGCATCGCGACAATGCCCAAAGTGCCCCCACTCGACAGCGCCCCCTGGAAAAGGCAAAAATTGAAAGTCTATGGGGAGCTGAAAAGCATATTTTGGCGTAGGCCGACAAAATTCGGGACAGTGATAGAAATAAAGGAGACAAGCAGAAAATGTCATTGTCACACCCCCCTATGACCAACAGGAAGTCGGCCATATTGGATCAAAAAACTCACCGCTGTTTTGACTGCGTGTACGCCAAAGTCTTCAAGTTATTTTGTCGCTTGCACCTAAGCTTTCCATGGGAATTTTCGTGAATTAAAGGGAATAAATGGGGAATTATCCAAGTTGAAGGTTCGGGGCATCAGTAAAGTTGGTAGAAAAAGTGAAGCACAATATTGTAGCACAATCTTGGCTGCAGCAGATAGATTTGTGTAAATAACGTTGTGTAGAGCTGCTGTTCCTCACTCATATAGACAAAGACACTATTTTCTGAAGAGCCACTGAAGCCACAGCCCCGACATGCATTTTGTGTCACTCTGTCACTGCACAAGAACTTCTAGAATTCTGAAGAGGTAGAACTGCTTTTCTGAAAATATCGTCCAGAGATTTGGATATCGTTCCATCCCTAATGACAATAAATGTTGTACCAAATGACTGGTCAAAGCATTTTAGAATGCCAGTCTTGTTATTCTGTAGAATATCGTAATATCATGAGCTTTCCCACGATATTGCAATAAATATCGTACTGTGAGGTTCATACCGTGACGATATCGTGTCGTGAGACTTGGATATCATTACATCCCATAGACTGTATAAAGAAGTGGATTAAGGGATTAACATCACCCATAGCGTTCGGCTTCAGTCAAATGAAGCTCACAAGGCTAGCCGTTACAGGAGCAAATTTATTTACGGACAAGATCGCAAAATAAAAAACAGCAGGATCAGGTAGAGCGGGTTGGTACGAACATTTTCAGACCAAAATGACAACGGTCACAGTAGCAGTTACAGAGAGAGGCCTGAGAATTGTTTAATGTAAAGACAATTGGAGCCAGAGCCGATGGAGACGGAAGCGCCCCCATGGTCACTTCCTGTTTTGGAAGGGGGCAACCAGCGAGTTAGCGATGTCCGTTTATATATACAGTCTATGGTCATCAGCTAACACACTTCACAAAACCCCATTTGGCAAATGAAAACGGTGACTGGGAATAATTGAGACTTGCTTCATTACTGCATAAGGACAATGGCCTGCAGACATAATATAATGATCTTCTATAATACTCATAGAACGAATCTTTGGAGAGACATATTTACTGGCACAGGCAATAATATGAGAGCACTAAACGTCTTGGTGGAGCTCGATATAGCAGCAGTCACTCCCCAGTCTGGAACAACAGGACACTTGATACGGGAACTGGCCTTAAACTTTGGGACATTACATTAGAAAATACAAACCAATGACTACGACTGATCAATGAAACGGTGACTTCAAGGAATCATTTTCACTTTTTACTTATCACTTTGTATTTTTTAAGAAGGTATTTATTTGACTAAAAAAACAAACTAAGGTACTGTTATATGCATTTAGAACTAAGCCAATAGATCCTATATGTAAAAAAAATCTGCTTAATCTTTAGTTTAGACCTTTAAAAACATTTTGGGGTCTTCTACTTGCTTATCTTCATGGAGATTTTATTTCTTTACCTGGAATGTTCCACAGTATCACATTAAACATACATATTACCCTTGCATTTGTTCAATTACAGGTGTTTTATAGCTCAGAAATACCTTAAAAACCATCAATTCTTACCATGTGCAGGCTTGCTTCTCCATTGTCTGACTATTAACCTGTCTCCATTGTGATTATTACCAAGTTTATTTCCATACTGTATAAACGGCAATATCGCCATGGAGACGAGCAGGTGGTGGACTCTACACCTGAAAAGTTACACAACGCAGCCTTAATGAATCCAGAAATGTTTAAAATACGGTCTGTAGACTCAATTTGGATTTAAAGTCGCACAATGTAACTTTTCCAGTGACGTCTCTTCCAACTGTTTCCCTAAAATGTTCCACAGTAAAGCAATGAGCGTAAGTTGCATTTAGCCAATGATAATCGTTTTTTTTGCGGATAGCGAAAGTACACTTTCTTAATATGAGGGGTCACCTTTCCAACGATCTGACCTGTAACTTGTCATGTACTCGTCCCCATGGAGACAGAAGCATTTAAAGCCATTCTGTGAAACATTCCAGGTACGACGATAACATCTCCATGGAGACAAGTATGATGATATGTACATGTATGTATTTATTCCTATTTTATGGCTTTATTTATTTGTTTTTATTGTATTTAACTTTTGATTGTTTAATTCTCTATGCAAAGCAGGAAATAGTCCAGTTTATATAATGTGTTTTAGAAATAAAGTGACAAATTAGACCTTTTCCAAGCTACAGGTCCTTTCTGTTGGTAATGGTATATGATTCATTTTAAAATCGCTGTTCTGCAGAAAGGGAAAGCGAAACTAAATGCGTGCCCTGTTTTATTGCCGTACTGTCCTCACTTCCTGAGGGGGCAGCCAATGTAACAGCCAATTCATTCAAGCAGAAAAAGTGCTGTAGTTTCCTAGTTTTCCTTGAACGACACATCGCTCACCTCAGAGAAACAGAACGAGGCGGTATTGATTTTAACGGTCGGACTTTCTCTAAAGGTGCATTGCGTAACTTGTCACGTGGAGGGTCCGCCTGGAATGTTCCACGGTGAACTATTAAACTCATCTATCTCCATTAAGATAAGCAGACATGAAACTAGAGCCAAGATACAGGTCGGATCTATGGAGAGGCTTCTCATTGTATCTAAAGACCATCGCACACACTCCAGGAGGATTTGCCCGATTTTGGCTGCGATGACCCGACATTTTGTCTTCGTGTGCGCTCATCATGTGCGGTGTCAGTGTGAGATCACAACCGCCAAACATCAGCATCGCTACGGTAACAGCCAATAAAACACAGTGTCAGGGGCAGAGGAGCGACGGACACAGAGACGCAACATACAAACTTGGGAAACATCAAAAATAAAGACTGTCCCTCACCCCTCATAAAGTGGTACATTTATCCAATCCAACTTTATTTGTATCGCACATTTTACCAACACAAAGTCTCCAAAGTGCTGTACAGAGTAGGCACAATATAGATTAACACATGAATTAATATAAAGCATAAAATAAATAAAAAGCAAATCAATAAAAAAGCCCTAAAATACAAAATTAGTAATAGAAAACTAGCAAATAAAATCAGTAAAAGACAGTCAGAGGAGCACACAATTTTCAGTCCGTGTTAAAAGCCGGTGAGTAAAAGTGTGTTTTTAAACAAGACTTAAAAGTATTGACTGAAGAGGGCGCTCTTAATATGCGGGGGAAGTTGGATTTAAAGTGCAGCATCTCACCCACATTATCCATAGAAATTGTCTTCCGCAAATAATCATCCCAGTCCACAAAACGGCACTATTAATCCAGTTTGAGGCGTTCTTTAGGAAAGTAAAAAGTGGAGATAGTTCCTCACGTGTGTTTGTTTCCATCCACACAGCGCACGGATCGAGGTGAAGCTGCAGTTTAGCGAAAGTGACTTTACTTCCTGTGGACTTTATCTCCTCTTTTCTGCTTTAAAAAATCCTGTATCTGAAGTATTGCTCCACATTTCACATATAATAATAACACAGTTTGGACTTGTGTCTAAACTGGAACTGCTGAGTTCTGATCTTTGAACACTTCAGAGTCTCAGAGCGAGTGGTTTTACTGTAGACAGGAAACAGCTGACGCCATCGCGGTCACAGCTTTATATCCTGTGGTCCACACACTGATCCTACTGCAGTCTGGGAGATCAGAGATTTTAAGTCTCATAAGTTTCTCCTCGTGTCTGTGGCGTTCGCGCATTTTGTCGCACATTTAAAAATCGTTTAAGCCCAAAAAATCCTGTAGTGTTTATGTTTTTTAGGGATATTTTTGAGTAGTAATGGAATAAACGCAAAATGGACAAGTGTAATACTGTTCTGTCTGTGGAACATTGTAGGTATAACAATAACATTGCCTTAGAGACCAGAAAAAAAGTTACACCGTGCACCTTTAAGGAAGAGAACGACCCTCGGAGCAGCACAATTACAGATTCAGAAATTTCTTTAGTAACCCGTCCAAGATTTATGATCGAAATCCAATTAAGTCTTCAAGCTGATCGTTGCTGGCGGATGGGAAAGGTCAAGCGTTTTTTCTAAGCCGAGCAGCGTCGGACGGGCTGCTAACGGGCGCTCACACATGCAACGTCGCCGCGAGCTCACACGTACATCCAGAGCGATAGGTCCCTGGATTTCACAGATATATTTGATTTATGCGTGACGTGCGAGCAGGTCTGTTCAAAATGGAAATTAAAGGTGCTAAATTACACAACGTGGACTCTTGAGAGATTAAAGTCGTGTTCTAATGTTGTTTGCTCATCAAAAACAGACCCGGAGTTGTTTTTTTTCCGTTTATATTATTTGTCTGTCTACATCTGCAAAGCTCAAAATTCTCTGTTGCCCCTTGTGATGTCATGAAGTGGTGGTTTAAAGGTGCAACTTCTCTGGTGGAGTGTCCATCAAATGCTTTTCTCCATGGAGATGTTATCGCTTTGTCTGGAATGTTTCACAGTATGGCATTAAAACTTTCTATCTTCATGGAGACCGAACCAGACCAAATTACAGGTCAGATCTGTGGAGAGGCGACCCCGCTCACAGTCAGAATGTCTATTTTTCTAGGTATTTTTGAGCTATAAAACCACCTGTATTTGAATAAGTGTAAAGTAGAGCTGTGTAAAGTCAGACTGTGGAACATTCCAGGCTGAGAAATGACATATCCACACACTGCAAAAGCAAAATCTAGTCAAGTCAAGATGACTTAACTGAAGTTTTGTCATGATTTGAGTACATTTCACTTGATAAGTACAATAGACTATTATCACAACAGCAAGAAGTGCTGCGATGTTGAGTTGCGCAACTTCCAGTTAATACTTTTCTGTGTTGAAATACCTGTAAAAAGTGTCCATATTTTTGCTTCATAAATCTGCCCCAACACCAAATCTTCGTCCAATAAGGTCGACAAAGAACATATTCTGTCCATGAAGAATTTATCCACAACGATCGAGGGAAGAAAGACGAAAACTTAAGGCGAACAACAACGAGCATCAGTGAAACTACTGAGCAACACTAGCGTTATGGTCATGGAGAAAACAGAGGGAACTTGTTGTTCTTTGTCGACCTTCTTGGATGAAGATTTGGTGTTGGGGCAGATTTCCGAAGCTGCTCAAAAATAAGCGACACTTTTCCACAGGTATTTTTCACGGCAAAGCACTGACCAGAAGTGCCGTGGCTCAACATTGTGGCACTTCCTGCTGTTGTGATAATCGTCTGCCACTGGAAAAAGACTTTTTGTACTTAAAATATGAAAATACATCTGGCTACACTTAAAATAAGAAAAACAACGACCTTTTACATTTAAAATAAAAAAACAAAACAAAATCAAATGTTGCTTGAATTAAGAAAAAAAACACTTATTCCATTGGATCATTTAACTTGTCAAGTTGAATCTACTCAAATAAAGTAAAATGTTTTTAATTTAAGTCATTTTAACTTACGTAGATATCGTTTTTTTCCAGTGTAGAAACAAGCAGGTGAAAGACCCCAACCAAAAAGTTACATAGCGCACTTTAAAGTTAAACTTTTACCTTTAGTTCAGAAGAGATCGGCAATTCCAGAGCTGAAATTACCCAAATGATTCTAGTGAAGATGTGTAGAGTTTAAAAACACAGTGGAGCAGAGTTTTTTGTCAGTTTGAGAGAAGAACTCAGCCTAAATATGGAGGTTTTGTGTAATGAAACATGATGAGGAAACAACATTAGAACAGAGCCAAATGTAATATGATGCCTTTATCTGGATTTCTCAGCTCTGTCCCTCAGTCTGACAGAAATAGAGGGATGTGAGTGGAGTGATGGGAGGTGTATTGATCTGACCAAGTAGAACAGAGACAACTGAGACGGGAGACGATAAGTGAAATGTGCTTTTACCCAGCGAGCATGTCCCGAAAGAAGAAACCATTTTTTACAATAATTGACATTATGAAGTATTTTTGTATTTTATTCAGTTTAAAGAGGGGGTATGTTACCTGCATGGTGTATTAACTGTGAACACATAACATACTTAGATCACCATGCTGCCTTTTATTGTTCTAAAAACGCTATATTCGCCAAAATCAACGGATTAACATTTTATAAGTTTAATGTGTCCTGCGACTATACAGACGACACTCAGATCTACATCTCACTGCAGCAGGACTATGGACCAGTGGACTCACTCTGCACTGCATCCAACAGATCAGTGTGTGGAGGCAGAACAACTTTCTCCAACTAAACTCAGACAAGACACAAGTCAGAGTCTTTGGCCACAGAAACAAAGAGACACCTCCAGTGTCTCTCTCTAAAATCTGCAAATCAGGCTAGAAATCTCAGGGTAATAATGGACTCAGACTTGAACTTTAACAGCCACATCAAATCAATAATATCTGCACCTATTACCATATAAAACAGCAAAAATCAAAGGTCTACTGTCTAAAGCAGACTTGGAGAGACTTCTCCATGTGTTTGTCTCCAGTAGGTTAGATACTGTAATGACCTGCTCACTGTGAGAGCTGCAGAACATCCAGAACATCCAGAACTCTGAAGCTCGGGTCCTGACTCCAACTCAAGTCTCTGCACTGCCCCCTGCTGCTCAGAGAATAGACTTGAAAAAAAACAAAAAAACAGTTCTGTTCAGTTGTGCAGAGGACTGAATGGTTTTCTAGGGATGTTCCAATCCTATATTCAGTATTGGTATCGGCTTCCAATCCGGCTCTTTTATGAGTATCAGATAGTATTGGATTTAGTCACTTGATCGGACCGATCCAGTTTCACATGTTTTTGTGGCACACTTTATGGCAGCCGTAAATCAAAACTCCGCCATGTCCTCTGTGTGGGACTTTTCACTACAACAAACCCGAGTCAAACAGCGACGTGTAACTGCTGCAGACAAACACTACACATTTGATTCGTCACTTAAAAAAAAAATCATCTGGACCAGTTTGAGATTCACAAGACGGCAAAGCCACAGCAGCAAACACTGGAGGAGGCATTTCAAAGAAGAGAAAAGCTACGTCAAAATGGCAACGAGCCCAAGAAAATAACAGAGGATTGTCGAATTCATCGCTTTAGACAATCAACCGCTGTCGTGGAAAACAGAGGCTTTTGTCGCGTAATGGACTTTTTGGAGCCATGGTATGAACTGCCTTCACGACACTACACAAAAAGGTATCGGATCAGAAGCCAAAATTCTTGATTGGGATCTCTACAGTTTTCATTGTGCACTCTTCTCTCTCATTTAATGTCTCTCTTTTTAATTTTATGATGATTATTTATGTTTTGATTTGGTTGTATTGTGATTTTAATGCATTTCTTATTCTGTAAAGCACTTTTCTTACGTAATTACTTTGTGTACGAACTGGGCTATACAAATAAACTCGCCTCGCCTCAGTCGCCCCCTTCATGGCGCTATCACAACACAGGTTTGTGAAGTTGTAGTGGAGTGTTTTGTATCACGCTAATGCTAATGAGCTGTGCGTGTAGACTTCTGGGTCTTGGACAGAGTCTTACAGCTAAACTTAAAGAGGGTTCAAATAGGGCCCAGGAGAGATCACTAGATTACTCGAACATGGATGCTGTAAATCCTCTTCAGGCATGTTTATGATGAGGGAACAACATTAGAACATGGAAAGTTTATGGAATCAGTTTGAACTTTTTCACTGGGCTCTGGTTTGGGAGCATCTCTGCTAAAAACAAGAACTCCCTGATCCACTTGGTTAAATGGGTGAGTTTAAGGTGTTGGTCCATCCTCAGAACAGCCTGGACCCACTGTACTCAAGACAGTTACAGCCCAGAATATTCTTCATGACCTGCAACATCCTCTAAATTCAGAGTTTCAGCTACTTCCCTCTGGTCAGACGTTTTTAGTCCCAAGATCAAGAACAAATCTCTTTAAAATGAGTTTCGTTCCAGCTGCTATTGTATTTATGAATAAATTGTAATTTATTTATTTATCATGTTTTTGATATAGTCCGTATGTATTGCAATTTTTAGCTCAGTCAGATGAATTCTTTTATTTATGGAACAACCACTCTGCACTGGAGAACTGTAACACTTTATTTATATTTATATTTGTATTTTTATTGATGTTTATTGTGCAGAGTGTGGATGAATGAAATGTGGGACCGGCCTCTCAAATCTGCAAAGCAAATTTACCTACGGGTACAAATAAAGCAACCTAACCTAAGGCTCCAAAAAGTGGATTGGCGTACTTATGTGGTGTGACCATCATTGGTGGTTTCCACATTCTCGATTGTGATGACGTCACATTCGCAGATGGAGGACAAGAGCCAGATCTGTCTATTGCTTACATGGGAAATCACTTGTTTCCATGGAGACGTTAGCGCTTTGAATGTAACGTTTCACATTATAACATCCATCATCTTTTAATTAAAGTACAGGAATGGCTCAAAAATATTTTCGGATAACTTTTTTTTTTTTTTTACTGTGGATGGGGGTTTGCCTTTCCATAGATCTGGCTTATTATAACTATTATGTATTTTTCTGATCCATGTTATAATGTTTCCTCATCACAAACAGACCTGGAATGGTTTTGTTTCATTCATACATAACACACAAACTCTACATATTTAGACTTCTTTAGACCTTCTCTCAAACAGAAAACACTCTGTTCCACCTTGTGATGTCATGTGGTAATACAGGAAGTGCTCCACTGTGTTTTTAAACTCCACACACCTTCACTACACAGGAAATTTCTCTGATCTGGCCAAAATTTTAAAACTTCTATCAGGTTATTCATCTTGTTTTCAGATTTATTATCTACTTACTAGTTCTGAGACTGTTTCATTCTAGTCTAGAGGTCGTTTATTTTAAGATAAATTGTCAAGTAAAATGATCTGTCCACGCAGCAGGATAATTTCACTACTTTTAAGTCATTTTCTGATAGATTTAGTGTTTATATCTTAAGCTTTTTGCAGTATAGAATCATTTGGTTAACTTCAGCCCTGGAATTGCCAATCTCTACTGAATAAACTGAGCTGTTAACTTAAAAGAAACTACCGCTTTTAAAACAAGAGCTCCGCCAGCGGGGCAAAATACGCCCGTACTTTGAATTATTGTATATAGAATTAAGTTAGAATTTGTCAAACCTAGTTAAAGATGAATTGTTGGTGCAGTTTGGAAGTTTGACATTCCTAGGTGAGACGGTTGTCGAGCTAGAGTGCGGACAAGGTAATGTGTAGTTGTCTTGTATTCTCTCTCTCCCGTTGCCTAGCAACCGCTGCAGCTGGAACTGTGTGTCACCTTTGCACTTTAAACTTCAAAGCTTTGAAGTGTCCACGGACGGACGGACGGACGGACAGACGGACGGACAGCGCCATACCATAATACGTCCCATATTACAACGAGCGTATAAAAAGGGTTAGTCAAACCTGTGTAAATGAAACCAAACACAATTCTGGCTCTGTTTTCCATGAGGTAACAACATTATAACATTACTTAAAGCTCCCAAGAATCAATTTCGTGTACTACAGAACCCTTATTTACCATTTTGAACAGACTATCTTACACATAAAGCATTAATCAAGCATATCTGCACAGTTTTCCATGTCCCGATCCTCTGTAAAATGGTCTCTGTAGATGACTGTGATGTTATCTAAACCCCAGCAACATTAATAGAAACTGAAGAGCTTTGATCGTATGTGCACAAATCCTTTAGTCTCAGCAGTGTTCACCCATTTCCCGCTACAGATTACAGTTTATCGGACTTTCTGGGGGGTTACAAATCCAGGAAATATTTTTGGAGGATCTGGCAAAGCTCAATTATAATCGAGTGTGATGTGTTTTCCAGTAACTGTTTTGTCCAGTCAGTCTGTCTCTACAGTTCGGCGAGAGGCCACAACAAAACACAAATCACAAAACAGTTAGTGAAATAGTAGGAGTAAAAGTACTGGACTTAAAGGTGCATTGTGTAACTTTTCCGATGGGGGTTCGTCAAATGCTGCGATGATCACGGAGACCAAACCAGACCGAATTACAGGTCAGATCTGTGGAGAGGCGGACCCCACTCACAGTCAGAATACCTGTTTTTCGAGGTATTTTTCAGTTATAAAACCACCTGTAGTTGAATAAATGTAAAGTAGAGCTGTTTAATGCCATATTGTGGAACATTCCAGGCAGAGCAGTGATATGTCCATAGAAACAAGCAGGTGAAGTTCCATAGTGCAGTATAATGGAACCTTTACATCAGGGGTGTCAAACTCATTTTGGTCCGGGGGCCGTATGCAGCCTACTTTGATCCCAAAAGGGCCGGATCAGAAAACTCAGTTCTCTCTTCAAGTTATTGTATTTTTCTCCGTGTCTCGTAGTGGTGTTTAAGATTATATTCCTCGAGCAACGCCACTTGTTCCAAACACACTGAGCACAGATTTCCCATTCACCTCTGTCAACAAATAAGAATTAGACTATTTTTCTTGGGAAATCCTGAACTCAGCATCTGCTTTTCTTATTTTTTGACATTTTGCTGATGAGGGTCACGGTCGACAGTCAAAACGATCGTCCTTTAAGAGCGTTTGGAAAGAGGAAAGTCTTCATTTGTGCTGCTCTGGTGGGAGTCGCAACGTACAGAAACGCCGGAGACGCTGCTATGCTAAACGGTGCAGAAAATTAACAGACAAATCTGAAAATTTTAAGTATTTTAATAGAAAAATCAGCCGAGGGCCAGATTAAAGGTCTTGGAGGGCCGGATCTGGCCCCCGGGCCGCATGTTTGACACATGTGCTTTACATAATCATGAGGAACATTCTGATGAGGTGCTCTGTTGTAGCTCAAGGGTCATTAACGAGCCTCATTTGTGATTACAGATCATGAGGTTAACTAAAGCACAACTTATACCAGTGATTAGATGAATGAAAAACACAAAGGTTTGCACTACAGGTCACTGCTCACATAAATCAGACTCTCATTAAAGACAACTTCTGCTTTCATTCTTTGCACTTTAGAAATGCCACAACAGCACATTTAAGTAGACTCGTACATTTGAGGTATTTATACTTTTCTTGAGTACATTTTAAAGCGGATACTTTTTACTTTTACTTCACTACATTTGAGAGCAGGTATCTGTACTTTCTACTCCACTACATTTTTGAACAGGACTGAAAAGTAAAAGCATTTTTATTATGGAGACTTATACAGATTTATTGAGACCCGCTGAAAAGACTGAGGGTTTATTTTTACATTTTTAATTTGAACCAACAGAAATACACAAATAAAAAATGGAAAAAGATTCTGTTGAGCAAAATTCAGCACAATCATTCAAAATCACTTAAAATCTTAAGATTGGAAATCTGTGCAAAACACATATTACTATACTTAATATTTAATACGGTTACTTAACCTCCTGAGACCCGAGCTTTTGTCTGGTGTCCATTTTTCATTTCTTCTTGCTATGTGGGATAAGTAGGACCTACTAAGTAAGTCTTCTGTATGACACCATTGGTTAAAAAATGTAAAAGCATTAAAATGTATAAATAAATTACAAAAAAAAAAAACCCAGCAATTAGCTGTTTATTTCAAGCCCTAAACCTGCCAAATGTGACGCAGGTCGACCGTGAGCGGGTTGGGGTTCAGTGAGTGAGGTTAAAAACACACAAAAAGGCCTGAAAATGTGGTCCACAGTTTTAATTTTTTATGGTTTTCAATCGTTACAAAAAAAAAGTAGAGGTGCAAAAAGTGGAGACAGGCAGCAGTTTCCCTATAGCAGCAGAAACGTCCAGCAATTTATAACTGTAAACTCATCTAAATATTCCCAAGTTTACCTAACAACATGTGCAATCAATAATATAACACAGTCCCAATGTCTTCAGACGAGGACATTTCCTGATGCTCTCGTCTGCTGTGGGCAATAAAATGTGTCAAATTTTAATGCCAAATGAAGAGACATTAAGATACATGAAGAGACATTATTGTACATAAATACATTGGTTTTATTCATACATTTTGCATCTAAACTTTACCATGCAGTTTTTTTTTTACTTTCGGGAGCTGCTGTAGAGGTTTTTAGTTGATTACAGGTGAAAGTTTAAAATAATTGAAAATCATGGTGCTAAGAGGCAAAAATGTAATGTCCTCGTATGAGGCCACAGGGTCTCAGGAGGTTAAGAAGGTCCTCACAGCAAGAAGGTTGCGGGTTCGATCCCGGTCGCCCGGCCTTTCTGTGTGGAGTTTGCATGTTCTCCCCGTGTCTGGATGGGTTTCCTCCGGGCTCCGATTTCCCCCTCAACCCAAAACAAGCTACAGGTCCCCAGGAGAATAGCTCATAACTAATTGTAAGTCAACTAAATTCAAAATTCAAAAATCAAATAAAATAATGCATTACTAAATACTAAAATAATAAATATTAATACTAATGAAATACAATACTAAATACAAAAAATACATTAAAAATCCTTACATTTTTCATTCTCATTTTGATACAATCGATAACGATAAACTCATCAATCATTATTATTAATTTGTATGACCAGAATACAGAACAATAAAACAAAAGACAGAAATTGGATTAAAATTATATTCAGCATGTGTAGTATGTTATTTATTTTTCTATATGTAAATATTTGTGAAGATTCATCATCAATGCATAGCAACCACATATATATATATATATATATGTTTTTATATTTTTTAAATTAGGTCATAAATAGAGGTGGGTTAATATAAGATTTTTTTCTTCAAGAAATGTGCTTTTCTGTTGTTCACAGTGTATATGTAGTATGTATATGATTATTGTATCTCTTTTGGTACAAACTCAAAATAAAAAAAACAAACAAATCAAAAGTACATTTTGTCATGTGATACTTTTACTTTTACATTCAGTATCTGTACTTTTACTTAAGTTTCAAAACTTCTTCCAGTGCTTCTTGCACCACTTCATATAGTTTTATCACGAATACTTGGTGGCTGAGTGGCAACACTCAGGCCTCACAGCAAGAAGGTTGCGGGTTCGATCCCGGGTCGCCCAGGCCTTTCTGTGTGGAGTTTGCATGTTCTCCCCGTCTCTGGATGGGTTTCCTCCGGGTGCTTCGGTTTCCCCATCAACCCAAAACATGCCCGCACCCCTATGAACTAACATCAAGGACCATGTTGTCCACCCTCCTGTGGGCTCACCACCTGCAGAGGGGTTCATAGGGGGAGTCAGGTGCTATGAGTATTGGGCAGTAAACTGGCCCCGCGACCCAGCCGGATTAAGCGGGAGAAGATGGATGGACGAATACTTATTATCCTAAATTATAATGCAAAGTAATGACTCCTTTCAGCCTTAATATTTACTCAACAGTGAAATTCCCAATCCAAAAACGATAATTGAACATTTGTAACGTTAGCTCATTAGCGCTGCTTCATTTGCATATGTGGCCATTAACGGCTACGCAAAATTAAGATTCTCAATTAGAATCACGGGACACCAGAGATTTGCTGTTAAAATCACAAACTTTTGGATGGAGACTGGGTCCAAATGAGGTTTCAGAAATGATCATGAGAATAGAAGAGCAGCATTAGCAGAGCGTTCTCAGCTCTCTCACCATCTAATCTCTGAACAGCCTCCAGATGACGCTTTAGGCCCGGTCTGGGTGCTTTGCATGAGGACACCATAATGCAGGAGTTTGGACAATGGAAAGAAGAGAAATACTTAGTTTAATAAGTTTAAGCTTTGTTATGTTCCCTCCACCTCCAGATTCAGAACGCCTTCACAATCCGCTTTGGGAACTTGCAATGAATTGTTTTGCATCATGTATGTGAGTAAGGAGGGTTTGAATAGCGCAAAAGAACGCTAGATTACTCAAACATGCATGAATAACATCTGAAACCTCTTCAGGAATATTTTTGATCAGCGAACAACGTTATAACATAGTAGAAAGCTCGAAAAAGTACATTTTTTCTGTGATCTGGCCATTATTCGTCTTGTTTTCTGATTTATTACCTACCTACTAGTTCTGAGAGGTCGTTTATTTTAAAATAACTTCAAGGAAATAAAGTCAAGTAAAATGATCTGTCCATGCAGCAAGACAATTTCACTATTTTAAGTCATTTTCTGATAGATTAAAGTGTTTATATCTTAAGCTTTTTCGCAGTGGACCAAGTTAACCCAATCAATCAATGAAAATCCTGTCCCACTTTAACTGTAGGCTTTTGGCTGTACGTTTTAATAGTATTTAACTTATTTATTTATGTTGATGTAAGGCGACCTTGAGTATCCAGAAAGGCGCCTAATAAATAAAATGTATTATTGTTGTTATTATTATTAACCCCGTATTCTGCTACACTGACTTTTTGAGCTTTTATTTTGAAGAGTTCTTATGTTGACATATGTATATTTATGATAATTTAACCAGGTTCTAATGCTTCTCCCTTACTTAACGTACTTATATTTTAGTAGAATCACTTTTTTTTTTTACTTCTTTTGTGATATTAGAGAAAACAAACAAGAAAAAACATTAGACATTTGACTTGAGGGAATAGGGAGCACATACATCACAGGTGTCAAACATGCGGCCCGGGGGCCAGATCCGGCCCTTCAAGACCTTTAATTTGGCCCTTGGCTGATTTTCTATTAAAATATTTAAAATGTTCAGATTTTTCAGATAATTTTCTGCGCCGCTGAGCATAGCAGTGTATCCAGTGCTTCTGTGCGGCGCCTCCCACCAGAGCAGCACAAACGCTCTTAAAGGACGATCGTTTTGACTGTTGACCGTGACCCTCATCAGCAAAATGTCAAAAATGAGAAAAGTGGAGCTGAGTGCAGGATTTTCCAAGAAAAACTGACTCATTCTTTTTTGTTCACGGAGGTGAATGGAAAACCTCCGTGTTTGGTGTGTTTGCAACAAGTGACGGTGCTCAAGGAATATAATCTTAAACGCCACTAAGACCAGGCATAATACTATAATACTTTGTAAAATAAAATCAAATAAAAAAGATTTCTGTCATAGACTTGTGTTTCTCTGCACAAATATTTGGACTTATTGCTATTTTTGGGGTATATAAATGCCTTGAGTTTTCTGATCCGGCCCCTTTGGGATTAAAGTAGGTTGTATATGGCCCCCGGACCTAAATGAGTTTGACGCCACTGACATACATCATGGTTTAAAGGGGTGATGATACAATAAGTATATTCTGTTCCTCTTATATGGGAGTGTGATTGTGTTGTGTGTTCGTTTGTGTGTGTGTGTGTGAGCCTGAGCAGGTAAACGATGAAATTGGAAATAAATAAAAGAATGGTCCCATCGAAATGAGCTCCCCGCAGCCTAAATTGACGGTGACGTCTATCGATTCACGCTCCCCCGACAAAATAAGCAACCTTACGTTTTTCCGTTTACACTTGTCTAGATCCAGTAAAGTGAACTTCCCCAGTTTTACTCCATATTTCTTTGAATTACAGACAGCGGGTGTGACGCTGTTTGCACGCGGTGATTGTACTTTACACCTTAGTCATGTTAAATTTCACCTCATTTATATGAAAATGCATAGGTAGTTCATTTGGACAGTTGTATTCTGCGATCAAATAGGGCTCTGACTAAAGGTAGCGCAATCTAGCCATCGAACAATGCTCCCACTGTAGAATCACCATTATTCACTCATTTATATGAATATTTGCAGCTCATTTTGACAGGCCTGTATCGTCTATCAAGTAAGGCTCCCATTGCATAAGAGAAAGAAATAACTGGAAATCTTTATATTAAATAGCCTTAAATATATAATAGTTAATATCATAGGCTACAGTGTGAATGTCCTATTTATACAACTGTGTTTTCTACACATGGAAACACAATAAAATACCGTGTAATGAAAATGATAACGATAAAATCAAATATTAAATCTATTAAATCATCTAAACACAGGTGTTGTGTCGCAAATCTAACCTGCACATGTCGTTTTTTTAAAAAGCGTAACTGGTCCAAACCTACAATAAAACCAACACGCTTTTAAAATGCGCCTTGTTGAGCATAAATCGACAGCATTTAAACTGCGACAGTGCTCGGAGGTCGTGCACATGGGGCAGTATCGCTAGGGAAATAAGGAGAAATAAATAATCTTCTGTATGTATAAACAAGAGCTCCTCCAGCGGGGCAAAATACGCCTGTACTTTGAATTATTGTATATAGAATTAAGTTAGAATTTGTCAAACCCAGTTAAAGATGAATTGTTGGTGCAGTTTGACATTCCTAGGTGAGACGGTTGTCGAGTTAGAGCGCGGACAAGAAATTGTCCACAGACAGACGGACAGACAGACAGACAGACGGACGGATAATCAATAGGGAAATCTGGCTCTTGCAGTAGGAGTATGAGTATGACATCATCACATTCTAGAATCGGAATTCCACCAATCAGATCGCAGCAACAGAACTTAAAGACACTGCAAAGCTTTAATGTGTCAAAGCTCAAAGAAGCAGAGAATGTGGGTTGTTCTCGCTTTCAGCAGCAGAACATTTGAGAAGAGAGTTCAGATCTACGGCACGTAACATAAAAGGACAGAGATGGAAGATAAAAAGACAGAGATGGAAACGATCACAGTTAGCAAGAGCGACGGGCAGGTTTTCGCAAAGGGTCGAGCTTTGAAGTGTCCACAGACGGACGGACGGACGGACAGCGCCATACCATAATACGTCCCGTCTTAGAACGGGCGTATAAAAATGTAGAAAGTGGATCAAATTTTGAGTATTAGTGTACATAATATAGTTTAAAATAATACCCGGTCAAGTAAAGAAAAAAAAAACCCATAGAAAATCTGTAATTTTCAAATCTGTAACTACAACTATTTCACTGCAAGACAATAGCATATCCACAAACCATATCGAATAAAGTTCTTTGCGAGTGACATTTCCAAACCCAAAGGAGAGAAAAGGCTAAGTGTTGTGCAGGGGTGAGTCTATTAGAGAGAGATGTTATTTCGTTCACCGTGTATCTGTCAGAACGCCACGCTCGAACGTGTCAAAGTGAACCTGCCTGGACTCCTCTTCGTTATCCGGCCTCTCTCTCCCCTCCGCCCTCGGTCCTATGGGGGTTGCCACGGTAACAGACCCATCACACATCCTTAACATTGAACGCACCCGTGAGAGGAGACAGGCGTGCGCGGAACCGTTTCTAATTCGGTTACGTTGCCGTCATTTGAGCATTTCCTGATCGGATTAGACATGGTAGAATCTCAAAGGGTTTATCGGCGCACTTATATCATGACTGCTGTTTTCTACTGTAGAGGATGATGGTTAATTTAGTGCTTTCAGACTGGGGCAGGAGCAATAATGTCTGCAATTATTTTATGTTTTTTTATTTTATTTAATTTTTTATTACTTATTTTTTGAATATTTTTCTATTATTATTATTTATTTATTTATTTATTTATTTATTTATTTATTTATTATTTTTTTTTTTTTTTATACCAGTCAAAAATGTTGTCACCATTTCATTCATTTTCTTCTACATACAAAAGACACCAAATCTTTGAAAAATAGGAATAACTTGTTTGAATAAAAACTGGAAAAAACAAAATATACAGAGGAAAGTGCCCAAACAGAACAGAAGTAAGATATATGAAATTACATAACCAAAAAAAAAAAAAAAAATCTATATACTGTATCTTCATATATTTGATGTCATCTGTATGCAGTATAGTGCTTAACAAATTTATTAGAGCACCTGTCATGAAAACAAGAAAACATAAATAACTCACCAAAACTTCATTAAGAAAATGACCAATTGGAATAACAAAATCGTCCTTGTTGACAAGTAATAACCATAAATGTGGATATTTTGTGTGAGCACCTTTGGCACAGGTATTCATAGTTTCAGCTGTTCCCAGAGATTTGCTTTGGATGAGACTTTGGTGTCATTTTTGGAAAACATTCAACTTGAAAATGTATGGATACAACAATAGTTCTGTTTTAGCACTAAAGATCTGGTTTTGATCTGTCTTCTATCGGGTGCAATTTAAAATGTTGTTAATTGTGTTTAAATGTCTACACTCTTTGGGTCCAGTCTATTTGAGAGAATTACTGGAGCCCTACACTCCACCCAGAGGCCTGAGGTCAGCCGACCAGCTCCTGTTGGTTGTGCCCAAAACTCGGCTCAAGATGAGGGGAGACAGAGGCTTTTCTGTGGCAGCGCCCAGACTGTGGAATAACCTTCCTCTTCCTGTCAGATCCTCTCAGTCCGTAACGCAGTTCAAGACTAGATTGAAAACTCATTTCTTTTCCCTGGCATTTAATACTAGTTAGTCAGTTTATCTTGTTTTATTAGTTTATTCTTTTTTTTTCTCTTTTGTCCTCATATGGTGTTGTATATGCATATGTTTGTTATCCTTTATGTGAAGCACTTTGGTCAACTGAAGTTGTTTTAAATGTGCTATAGAAATAAACTTGACTTGACTTGACTTGATAAAAGATCTTGCCGATACTGGAGGATTAACCATTATAGAAACATAAAGATATTTTGGTAAACAGAAATACTGTTAAATTACGTATGGCAGCAGCAAACACCTTATCCTGGGTGATGCTCTGGGTGTATTTCCACTTTAGGTAGTGTATGTACCAGTTAAAAATGTTATTTTCTCATTCTCTCATTCAGTGTTTTGTTTCTTTGTGTTGCATTTTTTGTATGAAAAGCACTCTGTGAATAAAGTTGATTATAAATAAGATTGACTAATTGATTTTTCTCATTACTTTCTAGATCACATGTGTCAAACATGCGGCCCGGGGGCCAGATCCGGCCCTCCAAGACCTTTAATCTGGTCCTCGGCTGCTTTTTCTCTTAAAATACTTAAAATTTTCAGATTTTTCAGTTAATTTTCTGCACCGTTTAGCATAGCAGCGTCTCCGGCGTTTCTGTATGTTGCGACTCCCACCAGAGCAGCACAAATGAAGACTTTCCTCTTTCCAAACGCTCTTAAAGGACGATCGTTTTGACTGTCGACCGTGACCCTCATCAGCAAAATGTCAAAAAATGAGAAAAGCAGATGCTGAGTTCAGGATTTCCCAAGAAAAATAGTCTAATTCTTATTTGTTGACAGAGGTGAATGGGAAATCTGTGCTCAGTGTGTTTGGAACAAGTGGCGTTGCTCGAGGAATATAATCTTAAACACCACTACGAGACACGGAGAAAAATACGATAACTTGAAGAGAGAACTGAGTTTTCTGATCCGGCCCTTTTGGGATCAAAGTCGGCTGCATACGGCCCCCGGACCAAAATGAGTTTGACACCCCTGTTCTAGATTGTAGATACATACAGACATTAAATATGTTGAGTTGTGTTTTGTTTCATTCGCACATGTTTAACACACAAACTCTGCGGATTTAGGCTGAGTTCTTCTCTCAAACTGAAAACACACTGTTCCACCTTGTGATGTCATGTGGTAATACAGGAAGTGCTCCAGTGTGTTTTAAAACTCCACACACCTTCACTAGAATCATCTGGATCATCTCAGCCCCGGGACTGCCCATGTCTAGAGTTTAAAGGGTAAAAAGTAGCTATTAACTTGATGACATCACAAGGTGGAACGGCGCTACGGAGATGCAGAGAATAAAAACATGTGTGAATGAAACAAAACACAACTGCAGTGTGTTTCTGAGGAGGTAACAGCATTATAACATGGCTTAGAGCTCACACGAATCACTTCTGTTTAATATAGGACTTTAACACAATAAAGGCATCAAAGTTACACTACACGACACTGAAAGACAGATACTGTTTTCAGATCCACACAAACAACATATATTTCTTGTCTGAATTGATCAAGTTGGTTAGAATCTGCAGAACTACACAAGAAAAATGCAGCCGGCTGGATGTATTGGCAGCAGCAGAGGGAGCAGATTAGTGCGACTGTAAGGCCTGCGGTATCGATGGTGCGTTTCAGAGCAATGGGATTAATGGCTTTTCTTGATATTGCTTTACCATGAGAGCTGTTTAGGACCGGAGCCCCACAGAGCTGACATGGCCTTGACCATTCCCGAATCGATGACTTCATTATTGAGCTGCTGTATCTGTCCATGTGCTTCTGGCCAACAAGATAAATGGGGCCTTTAATAATTGCTTTTCTACCGTCTTTTACTTTGACGATTCTCCATAAAAAAAATAGAAAAATATAGATTCCTCGGGGAGCCACTGGGGTTTGATCAAAATGAGTTTTTCAAATGTTCTTGGCAGGTTTATTCACGGTATTATGACAGGTTACAGCGTTTATTTCACAGCGCTAAGAGGGTCTGTATGGAGTATGTTGAATAGATGGTAACGGGTCTCACAGCGACAAGGATTCAGGGGCAACTCCCAGGCCTTTATGTGTGGAGTTTGCATTTTCTTAAAGAAGTGGAGGGACCACGACGCTCCTATTCTTAACTGGACTGTACATTTTAGAATCCATTTAAAAATATAAATGATTGTTTTTAAGAGTCTTAATGGCACCTTCCTATTCATTTGAACTCCATCCAGAGGTCTGCTCTCTTAGATCAGCAGCTCCTGGTTATTCCCAGGACCAGGCTGAGGACCAGGGGAGATAGGACCTTCTCTGTGGTTGGTCCAAGACTGTGGAACACTTTTGCACTTTAGAACTGCACAGTCACTGGAGCACTTTGAATTCACGCTTAAAACGCACCTTTTCTCCTCGACATTTGTCCGGAGTCAGAAAGAGACACCTTGGTACCTCGCTGTTATTATTTTATCATTTTAATTCTGCTTGTTTTGCTTATTGTATGTTTTATTCCACTGTAAATGTTCAGAACTTTGGTAAGCTTTGGCTGTTTTAAATGTGCTTTACAAATGCATTTAATTTGATTTGATGTTCTACCTGTGTCCGAGTGGGTTTCCTCAAGGCATTTCAACCCGAAACATGCACAGGGCAAATCCTCCAGCAAAGTTAGTCCTGACCAAGACTAGCTCAAGATCTAGAGACGGGTCCCACTGCTCCGGAGAGGCTGACCCAGCGACACTGAACAATGGGTCAAATGCAGAAGACAGATTTTCCTATGGGTAAATAAAGTGTACGTGAACTTCAAAAAATTCAAATACTTATCATTGTTTTTTCTACGTATCCCACCCGACTGACTATTTGCTAAATTTGAAAGATCCTATAATATGCAACGTTGACTCTTGTGAGCTTTAAGGCATCGAATGTTAACTCCTCAGAGTGTGTTAGTACTCGACACTCGACACTGTCTTGGTCTTGTCTCAGACTCGACCGCATATATATATATATATATATATATATATATATATAGCGTGATTTTTTTGTTTTTGTTATATATATATATATATATATATATATATATATATATATATATATATATATCCATCCATCCATCCATCCATCCATCATCTCCCGCTTAATCCAGCTGGGTCGCGGGGCCCAATTCTCATAGCACCTGACCCCCCCTATGAACCCCTCTGCGGGTGGTGAGCCCACAGGAGGGTGGACGTCATGGTCCTTGATGTTAGTTCATAGGGGTGCGGCACGGTGGCTGAGTGGCAACACTCAGGCCTCACAGCAAGGAGGTTGCGGGTCCCCGTGTCTGGATGGGTTTCCTCTGGGTGCTCCGGTTTCCCCCATCAACCCAAAATATATACATACGTACTGCACTTTTCTGGACTGAGATGTCTGTTGTCCTTCCTGGAATCTGCTGTAACCACTCATGCAGTTTGGCACCACCAATGCTTTCACCTTCCAGGCCCTCTCCAGCTCTACCTTGAGCCCCTGGTATTTCTCTAGTTTCTCGTGCTCCTTTTTCCTGACATTGCCATCGCTCGGTATTGCAATGTCCACCACCACGGCTTTGTTCTCTCACTTATCCAGAACCACTATGTCTGGTTGGTCCATCACTGTTCTGTCAGTCTGTATCTGGAAGTCCCACAGGATCTTGGCTCGGTCATTCTCCACAACCTTATACCTCCACACAATGTGTGTGTGTGCCAAAATAACTGAAATACAAAGAAATGTCGAAAATTACAAAGATGGTCTCAATTTGGTCTCGATGTGCCTCAGTCTCGACCCTCAGAAGTCTCTGTCTTGTTCTGGTCTCGGGTCCTTGTAGTGTCGGACAGGTCTTTGTCTCGATTAGCGCAGCCTTGACTACAACACCACCTCCACAAAAAAACAGACCTGGAGTTGTGTTTTGTTTCATTCACACATTGAGTAACACTTTATTATTAGTCTGTTTACATCACAAGTGAACAGCTCCTTTTACCTTTAGTTCAGGAAAGATCGGCAGTGCCAGGGCTGAAATGATCCAACTGATTCTTGTGAAGAGGTGTGGAGTTTAAGAACACACTGGAGCACTTCCTGTATTACCACGTGACATCACCAGATAGAACAGAACGCTTTCAGTTTGAGAGAAGAACTCAGCCTAAATCTGCAGAGTTTATGCGTTAAACACGTGCGAATGAAACAAAACACAACTCCAGGTCTGTTTCTGATGAGGAACATTCTAACACAGATCAGAAGATGTGGCTGTGCGACCCGTTTACAGTGCGCTGCTCAGTGGAGGATATGCAGAGCCGTGACACATCTCTGCTGGGTTAACACAATGTCACATCACATTTCATTCATGATTTCATCAACGACACCAGTGACCCGGGCCGAGTTTTACACACTCCAGCGCCACTGAACTGCAGCTGGGCCAGAGGCAAAAGTGAAAGTAAAATCTGCATCTAACTGAATCAAATAATAGTAATACAGACATTTCATTCTGTTGTATGTATCGGTTACTTTATTTTGCGTCGCTATTGTGTAAAAATTCCCTTAAACATGGTCTGTAAAAAAGGAGTCGTGTCATTTGTGCGTTTGCCAGTTTCTCCCTGGCAGAGATACTGTGCGGTGTTGTGGTGTGTTCGAGAGCCGGGGGAAATTCCAGCTCTGTTACCTGCACAGGTGTTCTATTGTGCAGCGCTTGGCCTTTCCAGCAGATAGACATCGCAGCGGCCGCTTCGGTAACTCTGCCTCGCTCCTGTGTGTGTGTGTGTGTGTGTGTGTCTGTGTGTGTGTGTGTGTGTGTGTGTGTGTGTGTGTGTGTGTGTGTGTGTGTGTGTGTGTCTGTGTGTGTGTGTGTGTGTGTGTGTGTGTGTGTGTGTCCCTGCTTATCTCTCTCTTTTCTGTATGTCTCTCTGTGTTTCTCTCTCCATGTCTCCTCTCTTTTTTTCTCCCTCTGTGTATGTGTGTGTCTCTCTCTCCCTGTCTATCTATCTCTCTTTCTGTCTGTGTCTCTCTCTCTCTGTGTCTCTCTCTTTCTGTATCTCACTCTCTTTCTATCTCTCTCTCTCTGTCTGTCTCTCTCGCTCTCTGTGTCTCTTTCTGTCTCTCTCACTCTCTGTGTCTCTTTCCGTCTCTCGCTCTCTGTGTCTCTTTCTTTCTCTCTCGCGCTCTGTGTCTCTCTGTCTCTCGCGCTCTGTGTCTCTCTCTCTCTCACTCTCTGTGTCTCTTTCTGTCTCTCTCTCTCTGTGTCTCTTTCTGTCTCTCGCTCTCTGTGTCTTTCTGTCTCTCGCGCTCTGTGTCTCTCTCTTTCTGTCTCTCACTCTCTGTGTCTCTTTCTGTCTCTCGCTCTCTTTGTCTTTCTGTCTCTCGCGCTCTGTGTCTCTCTCTTTCTGTCTCTCTCGCTCTCTGTGTCTCTTTCTGTCTCTCTCACTCTCTGTGTCTCTTTCCGTCTCTCGCTCTCTGTGTCTCTTTCTTTCTCTCTCGCGCTCTGTGTCTCTCTCTTTCTGTCTCTCTCACTCTCTGTGTCTCTTTCTGTCTCTCGCTCTCTGTGTCTTTCTGTCTCTCGCGCTCTGTGTCTCTCTCTTTCTGTCTCTCACTCTCTGTGTCTCTTTCTGTCTCTCGCTCTCTTTGTCTTTCTGTCTCTCACTCTCTGTGTCTCTTTCTGTCTCTCGCTCTCTTTGTCTTTCTGTCTCTCGCGCTCTGTGTCTCTCTCTTTCTGTCTCTCTTGCGCTCTGTGTCTCTCTCTTTCTGTCTCTCTTGCGCTCTGTGTCTCTCTTTCTGTCTCTCTCACTCTCTGTCTCTTTCTGTCTCTCGATCTCTGTCTCTTTCTGTCTCTCACTCTCTGTCTCTTTCTGTCTCTCGCTCTCTGTGTCTCTTTCTGTCTCTCGCTCTCTCTGTCTCTTTCTCTCTCTCTTTCTGTCTCTCTCTCTCTGTGTCTGTCTCTCCCTCTCTATATCTCTCTCTCTCTTTCTCTCCCTCTCTCTGTCTCACCCGCTCTCTTTCGGTCTCTCTCTCTGTCTCACCCGCTCTCTTTGTCTCTCACTCTCTCTGTGTGTCTCTCTCTTTCTGTCTCTCTCTCTGTGTGTCTCTCTTTCTGTCTCTCTCTCTGTCTCACCCACTCTCTTTCGGTCTCTCTCTCTGTCTCACCCACTCTCTTTCTGTCTCTCACTCTCTCTGTGTGTCTCTCTCTTTCTGTCTCTCTCTCTTGTGTCTCTCTTTCTGTCTCTCTATCTGTCTCACACTCTCTTCCCGGTCTCTCTCTCTCTGTCTCACCCGCTCTCTCTCTCTGTCTCACCAACTCTCTTTCTGGCTCTCTCACTCTCTCTCTCCCTCTCTCTCTCTGTCTCTCTCTCTCTCTCTCTCTCTCTCTCTCTCTCTCTCTCTCTCTCTCTCTCTGTGTGTCTCTCTTTCTGTCTCTCTCTCTGTCTCACCCACTCTCTTTCGGTCTCTCTCTCTCTGTCTCACCCGCTCTCTATCTCTCTGTCTCACCCGTTCTCTTTCTGGCTCTCTCTCTCGCTCTGTGTCTCTCTCTTTCTGTCTCTCTCTCTGTGTGTCTCTCTTTCTGTCTCTCTCTCTGTCTCACCCACTCTCTTTCGGTCTCTCTCTCTGTCTCACCCACTCTCTTTCTGTCTCTCTCTCTGTCTCACCCGCTCTCTTTCGGTCTCTCTCTCTGTGTCTCTCTCCATCTCGCTCTCTCTCTCTCTCTCTCTCTCTCTCTCTCTATGTGTGTGTCTCTCTCCCAGCCTGTCTCTTTCTTTCTATCCGTCTCTTTCTGTCTGAATCTCTCTCTCTCTCTCAGACTATGCCTCTTTATTTCTGTCTCTCTGTCTCTTTCTGTCTGACACTTTCTGTCTCTCTTCCTTTCTCTCTCTATATATGTGTGTGCCTCTCTCTTTCATTCTCCTCTATCCCTGTCCTTCCTTCCTTCTTTCTCTCTCTCCGTCTCTCTTTTCAAACAGGAGGGACTCAAACTGGCTCAGATAAATGAGAAAATGAGAGAAGAAATGAGTGGCTGGAGTGGGTAAACTATGTGAAAAGTTCCCTTTGAAGTCGGGATGGTAAAACGGTCACGGTCACATTTTTCAATCATTTTTCTAAAGAGCTTTTCCACCTCAGAGAACTTCAAGGAACCACTCACCCAAGGGCCAAGGTGAGTCCAGTGTCTTGACTCACCCGACTCACCATCAGTTGCACATCCCCTGTCACCAAGAGAACATTCATATTCCATCCTCCTTTAGTCCGACAGAAGCTGACTGCATCAGGCCACAAGGGATGATCTCTCTCTCTCTATCTCTGTCTGTCTCTCTCGCTCTCTGTGTCTTTCTGTCTCTCTCGCTCTCTGTGTCTCTTTCTGTCTCTCTCACTCTCTGTGTCTCTTTCCGTCTCTCGCTCTCTGTGTCTCTTTCTGTCTCTCGCTCTCTGTGTCTTTCTGTCTCTCGCTCTCTGTGTCTCTTTCTGTCTCTACGCTCTCTGTGTCTCTTTCTGTCTCTCGCTCTCTGTGTCTCTTTCTGTCTCTCGCTCTCTGTCTCTTTCTGTCTCTCACTCTCTGTGTCTCTTTCTGTCTCTCGCTCTCTGTGTCTTTCTGTCTCTACGCGCTCTGTGTCTCTCTCTTTCTGTCTCTCTCGCTCTGTGTCTCTCTTTCTGTCTCTCTCGCTCTCTGTCTCTTTCTGTGTCTCGATCTCTGTCTCTTTCTGTCTCTCTTGCGCTCTGTGTCTCTCTAATTCTGTATCTCTCACTCTCTGTGTCTCTTTCTGTCTCTCGCTCGCTGTGTCTGTCTGTCTCTCGCTCTCTGTGTCTTTTTCTGTCTCTCTCACTCTCTGTGTCTCTTTCTGTCTCTCGCTCTCTGTCTCTTTCTGTCTCTCACTCTCTGTGTCTCTTTCTGTCTCTCGCTCTCTGTGTCTATCTGTCTCTCGCGCTCTGTGTCTCTCTCTTTCTGTCTCTCTAGCGCTCTGTGTCTCTCTCTTTCTGTCTCTCTTGCGCTCTGTGTCTCTCTTTCTGTCTCTCTCACTCTCTGTCTCTTTCTGTCTCTCGATCTCTGTCTCTTTCTGTCTCTCACTCTCTGTCTCTTTCTGTCTCTCGCTCTCTGTGTCTCTTTCTGTCTCTCGCTCTCTCTGTCTCTATATCTCTCTCTTTCTGTCTCTCTCTCTCTTTCTGTCTCTCTCTGTGTCTCTCTCTCTCTTTCTCTCCCTCTCTCTGTCTCACCCGCTCTCTTTCGGTCTCTCTCTCTGTCTCACCCGCTCTCTTTGTCTCTCACTCTCTCTGTGTGTCTCTCTCTTTCTGTCTCTCTCTCTGTGTGTCTCTCTTTCTGTCTCTCTCTCTGTCTCACCCACTCTCTTTCGGTCTCTCTCTCTGTCTCACCCACTCTCTTTCTGTCTCTCTCTCTGTGTCTCTCTCCATCTCGCGCTCTTTCTGTCTCTCTCTCTCTGTGTGTCTCTCTTTCTGTCTCTCTCTCTGTCTCACCCACTCTCTTTCGGTCTCTCTCTCTGTCTCACCCGCTTTCTCTCTCTGTCTCACCCGCTCTCTTTCTGGCTCTCTCTCTCTCTCTCTGTGTCTTTCTCTTTCTGTCTCTCTCTCCATCTCGCGCTCTTTCTGTCTCTCTCTCTCTGTGTGTCTCTCTTTCTGTCTCTCTCTCTGTCTCACCCACTCTCTTTCGGTCTCTCTCTCTCTGTCTCACCCGCTCTCTTTCGGTCTCTCTCTCTGTCTCACCCGCTCTCTTTCTGGCTCTCTCTCTCTCTCTCTGTGTCTTTCTCTTTCTGTCTCTCTCTCTCTCTCTCTGTGTGTGTCTCTCTTTCTGTATCTCTCTCTGTCTCACCCACTCTCTTTCGGTCTCTCTCTCTGTCTCACCCACTCTCTTTCTGTCTCTCTCTCTGTCTCACCCGCTCTCTTTCGGTCTCTCTCTCTGTGTCTCTCTCCATCTCGCTCTCTCTCTCTCTCTCTCTCTCTCTCTATGTGTGTGTCTCTCTCCCAGCCTGTCTCTTTCTTTCTATCCGTCTCTTTCTGTCTGAATCTCTCTCTCTCTCTCAGACTATGCCTCTTTATTTCTGTCTCTCTGTCTCTTTCTGTCTGACTCTTTCTGTCTCTCTTCCTTTCTCTCTATATATGTGTGTGCCTCTCTCTTTCATTCTCCTCTATCCCTGTCTCTCTCCTTCCTTCCTTCTTTCTCTCTCTCCGTCTCTCTTTTCAAACAGGAGGGACTCAAACTGGCTCAGATAAATGAGAAAATGAGAGAGAAGAAATGAGTGGCTGGAGTGGGTAAACTATGTGAAAAGTTCCCTTTGAAGTCGGGATGGTAAAACGGTCACGCTCACATTTTTCAATCATTTTTCTAAAGAGCTTTTCCACCTCAGAGAACTTCAAGGAACCACTCACCCAAGGGCCAAGGTGAGTCCAGTGTCTTGACTCACCCGACTCACCATCAGTTGCACATCCCCTGTCACCAAGAGAACATTCATATTCCACCCTCCTTTAGTCCGACAGAAGCCGACTGCATCAGGCCGCAAGGGATGAGCAGTTTTTCCAGCACTTATAGGTCATGCAAATGAGCCATATGGTTTGAAGTTTTGTTTCTGTAAAACGTAAACAAATGTGCGTAAAGCTGCATTAAACACATTCTAATATCAAACGGCCTGATGTGGCTCTACAGTAGTGATGGCTAATAAGTTGTAAAGTTTATTTATGCAGATTTTAATTAAGAATCTGCTGCAGTTTACAACTTATTTTACAGCGTACATCATTTTTGTGTACAGGGATTGTTTTTAAATGTCGCAGAAGAACTTGACATGAACATGAACTGCCTCTTTGCACTTCAGTAAAAAAGACCTTGTGGAATTTGGCAAATCTGTTTTTGCAGCAGTTTTTGAGGGGGTTATATCGAGATATATACTGTATCATATATCGAGATATATACTGTATCATATATCGAGATATATACTGTATCATATATCGAGATATATACTGTATCATATATCGAGATATATACTGTATCATATATCGAGATATAGCAAATTGTATTGAGATAAGGTTTTTGCTCTAGCCCTAGTCTGGAATGTTTCGCAGTATGGCATTAAACCTTTCGAGACCAAACCAGACCAAGGTCAGATCTGTGGAGAGGCGACGACACTCAGTCAGAATACCTGTTTTTCCTGGTATTTTTGAGCTAAAAAAACACCTGTGATTGAATGCCACGGGACTGCAGATGAAAATTAGCCTTTACGGCTAAATCTGGCATATTTACATGTCCGTGTGTTCATGTCAATGAATATGCATTGTCCCATTTTTTAAATAAATAGAAAGAATAAATATAAAGTAGAGCTGTTTAAAGTCACACTGTGGAACATTCCAGGCAGAGCAATGAGATATCCATGGAAACAAGCAGATGACGGTCCCCCAACCAAAAAGTGACATTAGTTAGTGCTCCGGTAAGCCATTTGAATTGCCTTTTTGCAGTGTGTTTAGTTCTAATTTTGTTGTGTAGCCATCCGTCTCTTTCTCTTTCACTCCTCATCAAATCTTTTCATTCGCTGCATTCTGGTTCAGGAAGTCAATGTCATGTATAAATGCTGGAGAGCGAGCATTTGGCGTTTGATTTCCGCTAATGAGCTCGCTATAGCTCGGCACTGGGGGAATCTGGGGGCCGATAGGAGTAATTGACTGGAGGTGTCGTAGCATGCTAGCACGCTAACACGCTAACACGCTAACCTTTCCCGAGACCTGTTTTTCCCTCATTATTTTCACGGCTGGAGGTGGGATTGACGCGCGATCGATTTTTCAAAACGCGATGGTTGACGTAGAGAGGCGCAATTTGCGATTTCTTTTATGAAAATCAGCCACGAGGGAACACTTTCCGTTTTAACACCAAGGGACGCTAAAAATAGACTGTTTGAAGAACGAGGGTGAATAAAAAAGGCTGGTAGCAGTATTGATTTTGTGACAATATCCAATGGTCCAATCAAATCAGCTGTTTTTGTGGCAATAGATCAGAAAACAGCACAGAGAGACTTGTCCTTGACTCCGTTTGATTTTCTACTAGAATTCAACAACGAGGATTAAACCAAGACTACATCAGAACCAAACCAGGACTACATCAGTACTAAACCAAGTCTACATCAGGACTAAACCAAGTCTACATCAGGACTAAACCAGGACTAAACCAAGACTACATCAGGACTAAACCAAGACTACATCAGAACTAAACCAGGACTACATCAGGCCTAAACCAGGACTAAACCAAGAGTACATCAGGACTAAACCAGGACTACATCAGGACTAAACCAAGTCTACATCAGGACTAAACCAAGTCTACATCAGGACTAAACCAGGACTAAACCAAGACTACATCAGAACTAAACCAAGAGTACATCAGGCCTAAACCAGGACAACATCAGGACTAAACCAGGACTACATCAGGACTAAACCAGGACTAATCCAAGATTACATCAGGACTAAACCAGGACTAAACCAAGACTAAACCAGGACTACATCAGGACTAAACCAAGATTACATCAGGACTAAACCAAGACTACATCAGGACTAAACCAGGACTACATCAGGACTAAACCAGGACTACATCAGGACTAAACAAGGACGAAACCAATACTACATCAGAACTAAACCAGGACTACATCAGAACTAAACCAATACTAAATCAGAACTAAACCAGGACTACATCAGGACTAAACCAGGACTAAACCAAGACTACATCAGGACTAAACCAAGACTACATCAGGACTAAACCAGGACTACATCAGGCCTAAACCAGGACTAAACCAAGATTACATCAGGACTAAACCATGACTAAAGCAGGACTAAACCAGAACTAAACCAGGACTAAACCAGGCCTACATGAGGACTAAACCAGGACTACATGAGGACTAAACCAGGACTAAAGCAGGACAACATCAGGACTAAACCAGGACTACATCAGGACTAAACCAGGACTAATCCAAGATTACATCAGGACTAAACCAGGACTAAACCAAGACTAAACCAGGACTACATCAGGACTAAACCAAGATTACATCAGGACTAAACAAGGACGAAACCAATACTACATCAGAACTAAACCAGGACTACATCAGGACTAAACCAGGGCTAAACCAATACTAAATCAGAACTAAACCAGGACTACATCAGGACTAAACCAAGACTACATCAGGACTAAACCAGGCCTAAACCAAGATTACATCAGGACTAAACCAAGACTACATCAGGACTACATCAGGACTAAACCAAGACTACATCAGAACTAAACCAGGACTAAACCAAGATTACATCAGGACTAAACCAAGCCTAAACCAAGATTACATCAGGACTAAACCAAGACTACATCAGGACTAAACCAGGACTAAACCAAGACTACATCAGGACTAAACCAAGACTACATCAGAACTAAACCAAGATTACATCAGGACTAAACCAAGACTACATCAGGACTAAACCAGGACTAAACCAAGATTACATCAGGACTAAACCAAGACTACATCAGGACTAAACCAGGACTAAACCAAGACTACATCAGGACTAAACCAAGACTACATCAGAACTAAACCAGGACTACATCAGGACTAAACCAGGACTAAACCAAGACTACATCAGGACTAAACCAAGACTACATCAGGACTAAACCAGGGCTAAACCAATACTAAATCAGAACTAAACCAGGACTACATCAGGACTAAACCAAGACTACATCAGGACTAAACCAAGACTACATCAGAACTAAACCAAGACTACATCAGGACTAAACCAATACTATTCAGAACTAAACCAGGACTACATCAGGACTAAACCAGGATTAAACCAGGACGAAAGCAGGACTAAACCAGGGCTACATCAGGATTAAACCAGGACTACATCAGGACTAAACCAGGATTAAACCAGGACGAAAGCAGGACTAAAGCAGGACTAAACCAGAACTAACACACGACTACATCAGGACTAAACCAGGACTACATGAGGACTACACCAAGAAGACATGAGGACTAAACCAGGACTAAAACAAGACAATACTACATCTAAACCCGGACTAGGCGAGTACCAAACCAAGACCAAACCAGGACTAAAGCAGGACTAAACCATGACTAAAGCAGGACTAAACCATGACTAAAGCAGGACTAAACCAGAACTAAACCAGGACTAAACCAGGCCTGCATGAGGACTAAAGCAGGACTACATGAGGACTAAACCAGGACTAAAGCAGGACCAGGTGAGGCCCACAGGGAGCAGTTGACGTGTGTGTGAGTGTTGCTGGTTCGAGTGATCTGAGACACACAGCGGTGGTTAAAGTGTGAGTCTAAAAGAGGAGAGCGTGGGAGTCCAGGCCTGACAGCTCTGCACAGGTCTGAGGAGGACTCTGCCCATACGCTCCAGCTTCTACAGGAGGAAGAGACGCTGCTGCTCTTTCACTTTACTGCAAATACAGGATTTTACATTTATTTTATACATTACTTGTATCATATTCATTCTGACTGGTTTCTATTTGAAAAGTTTAAAGGAACTGTATGCGTCTGATTACAATTTATTGATTAAATTCCATATGTATGACCTAACTGATAACAATTGTAATGTTGATTCACAATATTACTTCACCACATAAGCACAGAGAAGTGGGTGTAAAGATATAAAATGTCGATTTTACATAGCAGGGCTGCTTTAAGTATATAACTGACGCTTTACGACATGTTTTACATATTAGTGTGTTTCTGTTTCAAGCTAAAATAAAGGGCCCGTATTACATTATTTTTTATTTTATTTATTTATTTAGTAGGGGCAGTGCATATTAATGAAAATCTACAACGTTGCAGTGTAAATATGCCAGATTATGGCAAAAATGCTCATTTCCATCTGTAGTCCCATCGGCAGGTGACACCACAGATTTAACAGTAACAAGAGCTCCGCCAGTGGGGCAAAATACGCCCGTACTTTGAATTATTGTATATAGAATTAAGTTAGAATTTGTCAAACCTAGTTAAAGATGAATTGTTGGTGCAGTTTGGAAGTTTGACATTCCTAGGTGAGACGGTTGTCGAGTTAGAGCGCGGACAAGAAATTGTCCACAGACAGACGGACAGACGGACAGACAGACGGACGGATAATCAATAGGGAAATCTGGCTCTTGCAGTAGGAGTATGAGTATGACATCATCACATTCTAGAATCGGAATTCCACCAATCAGATCGCAGCAACAGAACTTAAAGACACTACAAAGCTTCAAAGACTTCAAAGCTTTGAAGTGTCCACAGACGGACGGACGGACAGACGGACGGACAGACGGACGGACAGACGGACGGACGGACAGACAGACGGACGGACAGACGGACGGACAGCGCCATACCATAATACGTCCCGTTTTATCACGGGCGTATAAAAACAATAACATCAGCATCAGCATCACTGTTTATTTGAGCGTAATAAAAGAAAACATAAAAGTGTGAGGAAAAACAGAGCAAAAGAAGCACAGTGCTCAACAGGAGGAGGCTGAAGGAAATAGATTATGGATGCGCACCCCTCTAACAAGTGACAATAGCGGAAATTATACATTAATCTGGTTTTCCTTTAGCTGCTGTTTCAAGTGTGACTCCTGGCGTTGGAGTCTCTCTTATTGATAATGAGAGGCTGTTCCAGGACTTAGGGCCTCTGACTGAGAGCGCACTTTGTCTGAATGTACTGCGTTTGAAACCTCACAGTTCCCCCGGGCTGTGGCCCTCGTTTCCATCCTACTGATAGTCTTTGTTTTAATAAAATCCTGTAACGGAGGGGGGCGAGTCCATGCAGAACTTAATATACAAAACATCCATAATAAATAATTGACATATTTATCCATATTGATCTGTGTTCTAATGTTTCCTGATCATAAACATTAAGCTCTACGTTACATTTATTTAACTACAGGTGGTTTTATAGCTCAAAAATACCCAGAAAAACAGGCGTTCTGACTGTGAGCGGGGTCGCCTCTCCACAGATCTGACCTGTAACTTGGTCTGGTTTGGTCTCCATATTTTATGTATTAGGGTGTTTCTGTTTCAAGCTAAATTAAAGGGCCGTATTACACTATTTTCTGATCTATGTTATAATGTTTTCTCATCAAAAACAGACCTGGAGTTGTGTTTTGTTTCATTTGCATATGTTTAACACACAAACCCGCCATATTTAGGCTGAGCTCTTCCCTCATAACACTTAGTTCCACCTTGTGATGTCAGGCGGTAACACAGGAAGTGCTCATTTGGATGATTTCAGCCCTGCAATTGCCAATCTCTAATTAAAGGTAAAAGGAGCTGTTAACTTGAAAACTACCACTTTGTGACATCACAGTGTGGGAAAAAAGCATTTTGAGCTTTGGAGATGTGGATAGAGTAATAATCTAGAGTTACTCAAATGTGTGAATGAAACAAAACAAAATCTGCGGAGAGGCGACCCCGCTCACAGTCAGAATGCCTCTTTTTCTGGGTATTTTTGAGCTGTAAAACCACCTGTAGTTAAAATAAATGTAATGTAGAGCTTAATGTTTAATGTCCCACTGTGGAACATTCCAGGCCGAGCAATGACATATCCCTGGGAACAAGAGGGGGCTCTGTCTCTCCAGCGTGAGATCCGTCCCTGTGATGGTGGTGTCGGGTGTCATCAGGCTATTTTAAGTGTGTGTGTGATATAACGCCCCTATACCAGAACACGACTGTAAACAAAGCTAATAGTCCTGGAATAGTCGTCTCGCACGCAAAATCTGACTCTACCACTGTTTGTTTGTCCGTTTGTTTGTTTTTTAAAGGGTCCATATTATACTTTTTTTCTAATCGAGGTTATAATGGTGTTTCCTCCTCAAAAAAACCTCACTATAAATTTCTTTGATCCAAGATTTTACACTTCTATCAAGTTATTCATCTCGTTTTCAGATTTATGATCTACTTACTAGTTCTGACATTGTTTAATTCTAGTCTAGACGGAGTTTATTTTAAGATAAGTTGCCAAGTAAAATGATCTCGCTGCACGGACGGATCATTTCACTGCTATTAAGTCATTTTCTGATTGATTTAAGTGTTTATATCTTCAATTTTGGACAAGCTTTTTTGCAGCACACAGGTTTATCACACAAATCTTGCAGATTTAGGGTGTTTTCTTCTCAGAAATCACTCTGTTCCACCTTGTGATGTCATGCGGTAATACAAGAAGTGGTCCACTGTGTTTTTAAACTCCATACACCTTCACTAGAATCATTTGGATCATTTCAAATCGCAAATCTCTACTGAGCTAAAGGTAAGAGGAGCTGCTAACTTGAACTCTACCACTACATGCTCTGGAACTCTGCCTCCGCACATCCCAACTTCCCCAACAGTGGAGTGTTTTAATGCGCATGTGACCACCTCTGCATTTTGAATATAATTTGTAATACAGATGCAGAAAAAGATGGAGCTGGGCTTGGTGTTTGATGCACTATTCATCACCCTTCACTTACATTTCCAGTCACAGAACTCAAGTCAAAGCCAGTCTTACCTTTAGCTGGCACCTGCCTCAGACTGAACACTCCTGTTTGTCCTGGGGCCACACTGACCAAGTGCTTCCCCAACGTGAAGGTTTGGAAGATCGATTCCCACTCAGGTCAAGTTCTGTTGTTGTGTCCGTAGGAAAGACACCTCAACCACTTCAGTTGTTTCGATTGGTTTGTGAGTGAGTGATGAAAACATTTTAGTGTTTTCTCACAAAATATAAAAAGTAGACTAGACTGAATAGAATAAAATTCAATAAATAAAATAAGTTTTTTTTTTTTTTAGCTTTTTTCATCGATAGATTTTAATAATAATAATAATAATAATGCATCAGTTTTATATAGCGCTTTTCTGGACACTCAAAGACGCTTTACAGAGCATTATTCATTCACTCCAGACCCGGTTGTGGTAAACTACTATTGTAGCTACAGCTGCCCTGGGGCAGACTGACGGAAGCACATACACACATTTAAGACTTTAAAACAATAAACAACAAATATTAGTTAGTTTTCTTCATAGTTTCATCAAAAATTTGCATTGACTGTTATCGGTACAAAATAGTTATAAATCCCCCCTGGACATTTCATATGATATTTTGTGGTTAATCCCAGTTTTCCCACTGAAAGTACATTACACTTCATTTTGTCATGTCCAGAATTTAGAATTGAACAGCAATGTTTAAATGTGTTCATTGCTATGACAACCTTCCAAATTGTGCATATTTTGAAACTCATGTATCCATGACGATGACATTCCATCCTTTCTGATGTCACCTCAAAGACCTTTCAAAGAGACTTCAAGACAAAGATTTTGAGTAGGGAGGACACATTCAGAAGACTGTTCATATATCCAGATCTTCTGAAGAGACAAGTCTCATTTCTGAAGCAGAGAGACAGGTTTATAAAGCAAGACTCAACAAGAGCTTCGCCAGCGGGGCAAAATACGCCTGTACTTTGAATTATTGTATATAAAATTAAGTTAGAATTTGTCAAACCTAGTTAAAGATGAATTGTTGGTGCAGTTTGGAAGATTCCAATACTGACAAGGTATTCTCTCTCTCCCGTTGCCTAGCAACCGCTGCAGCTGGAACTGTGTGTCACCTTTGAACTTTAAACTTCAAAGCTTTGAAGTGTCCACAGACGGACGGACGGACGGACAGCGCCATACCATAATACGTCCCGTCTTCAAAACGGGCGTATAAAAAGCACAACAATGGCAGGCTACACAGGAAACGCGATGCCCTTACAGAAAAAGATTGACATAAACTACAGTCAATCAGGTTTATGAACTGGCACAAAAGCACCACCTGCCAGTAGAATTTAAAGAGGTGAAGATGGAAGGTCTCATCCACAATGCGCCCCAGGACATCACGTCTGATGCGCCCCAGGACATCACGTCTGATGCGACAAAGGACATTACACCTGATGTGCCCCAGGACATCACCCCTGATGTGCCCCAGGATATCACACGTGATGTGCCCAAAGACAAGGCACCCGATGCGCCCCAGGACATCTCAACTGACGCGCCCCAAGACAAGGCACCTGATGCACCCCAGGACATCACACCTGATGTGCCCCAGGACATATCAACTGACGTGCCTCAGGACATGGCACCCGATGTGCCCCAAGACAAGGCACCTGATGGGCCCCAAGACAAGGCACCTGATGGGCCCCAGGACATCACGTCTGATGCGCCCCAAGACATCAAGTCTGATGCACCCCAGGACATCACGTCTGATGCGCCCCAAGACAAGGCACCTGATATGCCCCCCCGGGATATGATGCCTGACACACCCCAGGACATGCCCCCTGTAACACTCCAGGACATAGAACCTGACACAGCCCAGGATATGGACCGAGTGTCGTACCTCATCACACATGCTTTTATCAGAAAAATCTTTAAGTTCCTGCAGTATGAGTGTGACTGTTGCCGAATGGCTGAGGGGCTGCATAGACAGATTAAGGAGCACCTCTTAGTCACGGCAGATGGTTATGTCAGCTGTAAAGACCTGGAAAAAATTGGGGAAAAAGCAGCCAAAACTCTGAAGGTGCAGTATGGCTCCACTCTTGCCGTCCTGAGGGATTTGGAGTCCCGAGATAAAACAGCTTTTGAAGCAGCCACAGTGACCCATCTCAATAACGCTCTGACAGCCTTCCACAACCGTCCCAAGTCCGCACTCTCACGCTTCTCCAGACTGAGGAGGGCGTTCACTTTTCAGTAAACCCAATCTAACAACTGTGTGCATTTACATGCATTCTAATGGAAAGAACGTTTCCATTGAAATGTGTTAAATTGCATAGATTTGTCCACATAACGTCCTTAGAGTCTTCCACAACTGCCCCAAGTCTGCTCTCACAGTTCTCCAGACTGAGGAGGGCTTTACATTAGGCCCAATTTGACAACTCTGCATTTATATGCAATGTGATGGAAATAATGTTTTCATTGAAATGCGAAATTGCATATATCTGTCCACTTAACGGAATGACAGCCTCCCACAACCAGTCCAAGTCCACTGTCTTCTACAAACTGAGGAGGACGTTCACTTTTTATGAGGCCTGTCATTTGACACCCATGTGCATTTGAGAACAATTTTGAAAGAAAGAACTTTTCCTTTAAAATGCATTCAAATGCATTAATTTAGTCCAAAAATAAAGAATGCACCCAATGTATTGCTTATTGTGGTGCTTATTTGTGTGCTTGAAATGCACTGACTATTTCAAAAGAGTTCTATATTTTTCAAAGACAGAAGAAGAATGTACAAGAGAAAAAAATAAAGTATAAAGTATTATTTTCACTGAAATTTCACTGCAAGTCATACTTACATACAGAAACATCCTTGTTGTATCCTTGTACTTTACTGTCCCATTAAACCCAAGCTTCTTATGATCCATGGGAGACCAAAGTATAACAGGCTCTCCTCTCACATTAATACTGGTCATGTTGGAAAAGCTGAATTTTTGAAGTGCCACTATGACAAAAAAATGTCCAAGTAGTGGGACGCTTGAAAAATAATATTTATGCCGCTACTCCGACAATTAGTCGTCAATGTCTAAATAGCGGCATGTCGGAATAGTTCCTTCCTCACGTAAGTCTTGTCTTAAGACCCACTTTTTCTCTCTGGCTTTTAACACCACATGAGGTGCACTGGAAAAATACAATATTTAGCTAAATTTAAGTGACTTTATATATATATGCAGAAAAAGATGCAGCTAGGCTTGGTGTTTGATGCACTATTCATCACCCTTCACCCTATATATATATATATATATATATATATATATATATATATATATATATAAATAATATATTATATATTATATTATATTATATTTTAATAATTTTATAATAATTTATCGACCAATGGAAGTGCAAAAAGTTGTTGCCTTTTTTTAAGTGTAGCCACATGTATTTTCGTATTTTTAGTACAAAACGTCCTGTTCCACTGGCAGATAGTTTTACTTGTCAAGTGAAACTGACTGAAATCGAGATACAAATTTCAGAATTTAAGTCATCTTAACTTGGCTAGATTTTGTTGTTTGCAGTGTGTGTGGTCCTCTGTGTCTTTTATTCATTTTATTTATTCATTGTTTTATCATTTTTTAGCTTCATGCAATTTAATTTGGATGGATGGATGGATGTCTTTCATTGTATTAATTTGTCTGTGCAGCACTCTGGAAATAATTCATAATTCATATAAACAAAGTGGACTGGATTGGACATGACATCATAAGGTGGAACAGAACATTTTGAACTTTGGAGATGCAGATAAAGTAATAATAAAGGCATTACTCAAACATGTGTGAATGAAACAAAACAACTCGTTTTTGATGAGGAAACAACATTCCAACATGACTACAAGATCACAAGAGTTTATTTTGTGTAATATATGCCCTTTAAAGCTGTACTGTGTAACTTTTCGGGTAGGGTGTCGACCGCAAACTTGTTTCGATGGAGATATTTTTGCTTTAAACTACATATGTTGCATTTATTCAAGTACAGGTGTTTTATTGCACAAAAATACTACAAAAAACATGCATTCCCACAGTGACAGGCTCCTGAAAATGTGCTGTTTACGGTAAATCCATTTAGTACATTTTCGTTTGTGTTTGCATTGTGTCTCCATGGTAACTGCTGAACATTCCGCCAATAAAGCTACATGTAGAACCCCCCCAGCCTGATGTCACTGCGAAGTATCTTCTTCCAGGCCTTGTGTTGTGTACAGTGGGAGTTAGAGTTAGATGGTGGCAGGCGGGTGGCACAGTCTGTTCACACTATATATAGACTAAGTGTCATTAGCATAAACACAACTCGCCTTTTGCAGTCACTGAATCTGAGCTAATTCAACCAGAAAGACTATTTTAAACTCATTCCTGCTTCCTGTTAGCGTCAGCCAATCACAGCACGCTACCTTTAGCTCTCGACCAATCACGTCCAAGTAGAGCTCGGCGTCAGATGATAAATACTAGCCTTAAAGCCACCACACACTGCAGGAGAACTTGCCCAATTTGGCTGCAATTTGCTTCTCCCTGAGTTCGAGGAGGCGTGACCCGACTTTGTGTCTTCATATTGTAATCACCAAACATCAGCAGCGCTACAGTAACAGCCAATGAAACAGAGCGACAGGAGCAGAGGAGCAACAGACACAGAAATGCAACATACAAACTCAGGATATAGCGAAAATAATGAGAAGACATGCATCTCTAATGGTGGACTGTTTAGGTGTTACCATGGTGACACAATGCACAGATCAGATCAGATCAGAACAAACACTTTCAAAAAAGTTTTAAGATGAAAAAAAAAACACAAGTCTGAAAACACAAGAAAAAAACATAAAATGGATTTCAAAAACAAATTGTGACCAATACGAGCGTTCATGGTCAAGAAAATGTAGAGAAAAAAAAAAGTCAAAGTAATTAATTGAAATACAATTGGCTAATGCACAAAATAAGTTCTCCTGTTGTAATTCCAGCTCACTGAATTCTTCAGTCATGGGAAAGACTGTATTAAACCTGAGATTAAAGTCTGACTTGAGTATTAAAGCTTCAGACAGAGCAGTACTTCAAGATAGCATCAATACACTTCCAAGCATATGTACCACTCCCTCTCTATATTGCAAGTATCAAACATTTACACATCCAACCATCTGTTTCTCACATTTAAAATACTGTTAGCCTTTTAAGAATAATATTAAAACAACTCGAGTCCTTGATACAGCAAAAGACAAACAGCAACTACATTTCCCACAATCCCAAGGGCCCAATCAGGCTGCTTTGGCCCATTTCAATAATTAAACCGAAACATCTTGCAGTTTTAATTTGATACCATGCCACACTGACTCAAGGCCGTGTAAGTGTTATCTAGAGACAGCATTTTACAAACACACTTATACCGTTAATTAGCTCAAACCGTGGCCAGTGTGAGGCTCCCGCTCGTGTCTCTTGTTTTAAATCTGTGTTTGACAGGTGGCCCCAGCAGCGTTGAAGGATGGATCAAATACATTGGATAAATTTCCCTGTGGGTGCAATTGAACCCTCCGTCTGTACAGCCGTATAGACTTTCTGCTAAGCTATAGCCTTTAATATTGGTCCAGAATGTGCGTCTCCATGGTAACGATAGAGACACCGTGTTCTGCGATGTGCTGCGAGGCGACAAAGATGCACATACTTTTACTTCACTCTATATATTTGTTAAGGACATGCTGTGTTTGATATTTACTATAAAAGCGCACTACGTAACTTTTCCGGGTCTGCCAGCTGCTCGTCTCCGTGGCGATGCCGTTGCTGTCAGTCAAATATTTCATTTCGAGCTTGGTTAGGCTACAATTTTCACTCATAATCAATTTTTCTGTATCATGTAAGCATAAAATGTCTAAAGTAATATAAATACATGCATTGAGTTGCTTTATCTGGAATGTTCCACAGTATGGCATTAGTTTAGAGATCTTTATAGAGACATACAAGAGATGTTACTGGGCAAAGTTAAATCATTTTTTTCTTGGATTCAGTAAATGTAAGATTTGTAAGTTAAATGTAATACTGTGGAATATTTCAGGTTCTGCAATAAGGTCTCCATGGAGATGCAGGAAAAAAGTGACGTAGTGCACCTTTAACTGAGTTTAATTTGAGACGGTCGACGTGACAGAGTGTTCCCGGGACACTCTGAGCGGTTTAGCACTTCATGCTGAGAAAGAGGAGGAAGAGAAGAGGTGAGGGGAGAGAGAGGAGAGAGAGAATGGAGGGAGAGGAGAGAGAGAGGAGTGAGAGGTGGGAGAGGAGAGTGAGGAGAGAGAAAAAAAGGGAGAAGAGAGAGAAAAGAGGGAGAGGAGAGAGAGAAGAGGGAAAGGAGGGATAGAGGAGGAAGAGGAGAGACAGAGGGAGAGGAGAGAAAGAGGAGAGAGCGAGAGAAGAGGGAGGAGAGAGAGGCGAGGGAGAGAGGGAGAGAGAGAGAGAGGAGGGAGAGAGAAAGGCGGGAGAGGAGAGAAAGAAGAGGGAGAGAAGGGACAAGAGAGAGAGCAGAGAGGGGGAGGAGAGAGAGAAAGGAGGGAGAGGAGAGAGACAAAGGAGGGAGAGTGGACAGTGAGAATGGCTCTCTTCCCTCCTCTCTCTCTCTCTCTGTGGACAGTGAGAATGGCTCTCTTCCCTCCTCTCTCTCTCTCTCTCTCTCTCTGTGGACAGTGAGAATGGCTCTCTTCCCTCCTCTCTCTCTCTCTCTCTCTCTCTCTCTCTGTGGACAGTGAGAATGGCTCTCTTCCCTCCTCTCTCTCTCTCTCTCTCTCTCTCTGTGGACAGTTAGAATGGCTCTCTTCCCTCCTCTCTCTCTCTCTCTCTCTCTCTCTCTCTCTCTCTGTGGACAGTGAGAATGGCCCACTTTCCCTTCACTTACCTCTCTTTTTTTCTAGAGATCGACCAATATGTTTTTTTTTTCATGATGGAAATAAAGATGGTGTCAAATGGAGAGAACCTGATGGCTGATACAATATGCCGTCGGCTTTGGGACAATGTGAGGGAGATTTGTGATGATTTCAGATTTTATGCTATTTTAATTTAGCACAAACTCAGCTGTTTCTACTTTCTCTCCTCTCTTGGCTCTTTTTCACTCTCTCCTCCTCTCTTTACTCTTATCTCATTTTATTCTTACCTTACTCTAACTCTCTTGTGTCCATCTCCTCTTTCTTCTCTTTCTCGCTCTCCCCTATGTCCCTCCCTCTCTTCTTCTCTCTCATCCCTCTTTCTATTTTGTCTCCTCTCTTTTTTCACTATTTCCTCCCTCTTTCCTTCCTAAGTAAGAGTATTACCTCACTTTCTACTTTCCATTTTCTCTCTCTTGTGTCCATCTCCTTTCTTCCCTTTCTGTATCTCTCCTATCACCCTCTCTTTCTCTCTTTTGTGTCTCTTCTCTCTCATCCCTCTTTCTATTTTGTCTTCTCTTCTCTCTCTTTTTTCACTCTCTCCTCCCTCTCTTTCTTTACTCTTACCTCACTTTACTCTTACCTTACTCTTATTTTCCACTTTCCTCTCTCTTGTGTTCATCTCCTCATTCTTCTTTATCTCTCTCTACTATCACCCTTTCTCTCTCTCTCTTTCTTTCCTGTCTCTTCTAGTTCATCCCTCTTTCTGTTTTCTCTCATCTCCTCTCTTTTTTCACCCTCTTCCCTCTCTTTCCTTACTCTCACCTCACTCTCTGCTTTCCATTTTCTCTCGCTTTGTCCATCTTTCTTCCCTTTCTCTCTCTCCTCTCGTCCCCGTCATCCCTCTTTCTATTTTGTCTCCTCTCTATTTTTTCACTCTCTCCTTCCTTACTCTTACCTCACTCTCTACATTCTGTTTTTTTCTCTCGTGTCCATCGCCTTTCTTCTCTTTCTCTCTCCGCTATTACCCTCTCTCTTCTTCTTCTCTGTCTTTTCTTTTTCATCCCTTCCCTTGATCGTTGTGGATAAATTCTTCATGGACAGAATGTGTCTTTCGCCCGCCTTGTTGCATGAAGATTTGTTGATGGGGGAGATTTATGAAGCAGGTGGAAAATACGTGAGACATTTCCACAGATATTTTACCATAGAAAAACATTAACCGGAAGTGACCGGAAGTTTATCCGACATCACGGCACTTTCATCCGTTCTGAAAAAGGTCTATGACACAGGTGTCAAACATGCGGCCCGGGGGCCAGATCCGGCCCTCCAAGACCTTTAATCTGGCCCTCGTCTGATTTTCTATTAAAATTTTTTTAAAATTCAGATTTTTCTGGTAATTTTCTGAGCAGCTTAGCATAGCAGCGTCTCCAGTGCTTCTGTGCGTGGCGCCTCCACCAGACAAATGAAGACCTGCCTCTTTCCAAACGCTCTTAAAGGACGATCGTTTTGACTGTTGACCGTGACCCTCATCAGCAAAATGTCAAAAATAAGAAAAGTGGAGCTGAGTGCAGGATTTTCCAAGAAAAATGGACTAATTCTTATTTGTTCACGGAGGTGAATGGGAAACCTGTGCTCGGTGTGTTTGCAACAAGTGGCGGCGCTCAAGGAATATGATCTTAAACACCACTACGAGACACTGCGAAAAATACAATAACTTGAACAGAGAATTGAGAAGACAGAAGATAAACGAATTATTGCTGAAACTGAAGAAACAGCCGTCTGTTTTCACCCAGGGGCCAAGAGGCTACTGATGCTGCTGTGAAAACAACCTGACCTAGCATAATATTATAATATTTTGTAAAATAAAATAAAATAAAATAAATTTCTGTAATAGATTTGCGTTTCTCTGCACAAATATTTGGACTTATTGCTATTTTTGGGGTATATATGCCATGAATTTTCTGATCCAGCCCTTTTGGAGTCAAAGTTGGTTGTATACGGCCCCAGGACCAAAATGAGTTTGACACCCCTGGTCTATGATGTCCAAAAATCATGTTACAGCATTATTATCATGCCAATTATTTGTACTTTTTCTGGTGGGGGGTTCGCTACCTGCTTGTCTCCGTAGAATTAGTAATCTCTTTGTCTGGAATGTTCCACGGTATGGCATTACACAATCACTCTTGCATTCATTAACCTCTGAAAAACCGTGAAAACCAGGAATTCTTACCGTGAGTGGGCTCGCCTCTCCACAGATCTGATCATCAAACAGGTCAGTGCACCTTTATGTGTGATATTTATTGTGCGGTAAAACGCTTATATCATAAATGTTTGGCAGTTCATTTGTTATTTATTCGTTTTTTCATTAAATTCAGACTAAAATACCGTTATTTTTTAATGAATAGAGGTCGGCAATTCCGGGCCTGAAATGATCCAAATGATTTTAGCGAAAGTGTGAGCGGGAACAGAGTGTTTTCTGTTTAAAAGCTGAACTCGGCTTAAATCTGCAGGGTTTGTGTGTTAAACATGTGCGAATGAAAGAAGAAAGCAGCGCTCCGACTACGTTTTTGATGAGGAAACAACATAATAAGGGAGCAGAAAGCAGCGTAATATGGGCCCTCTGAGCTTCTCTGTGTTTGAACTGCACCTGTGAGCGCAGCACAGACGTTATATTGGCCGGGCACAGATAGAAAGAGTGTAATTTAGTTTGTCAGACTCCTACTGTACGCCGCGCAGCCAGACAGTGATTGCATTTTCTTCCTGTTGTGTCTTTGGAGGAAAAAAACAATGGAGAAGCACAAAGGATGAGCAGGCTTTAGAATAGGCCCCGTGCAGAGGACGGGAGGCAGAGGAGGCGGCGGAGGAGGAGGAAGAGCGACGTCTACTTATGCACGAGCTGGTTTTGTTCTCAACTTTTCAGGTGAGAGGAAATGAAGGGAATGATCCGGTGTTTGAAAGTACATGTTGTGCAGGGACAGGCAGGGAGCAGTTATAGGGATAATAATTATTGACACAGATGACACGGTTTTTAGTATGTCTATATTAAAAGCCATTCGTTTTTATCTCAAATTATCTCTTGTGAGCAGAGGCAGCGTCAGTCGGGTCTCGGCGAGGCAATAACCCCCATAGCTCCTCCAAAGATTTCTACCCCACTGTTGTATTTTTTGGTGTATTTTCCTTATTGAGATAATTATTCCTATTTAGTTTGATTTAATATTTACTTAAAATGCATGATTCATAGTAATTATTGTGATTATTAGCTTAAAAATAATTAGATCTATTTACACTTTTCTTTCTTGCTAATGTTAATCATAAGTTTACTTAAGTAATACTTATTTTTTGTATTATTTTGTGGTCTATGGCTCCTTTATTTAAAGAGGAACTCCGGCACGTTTGAAGCTAAAGTCCATTCTAGAGGTGGTCGAATGGTAAATAAATGGGATTTGAAACGACATCAGGGATTGAGTCTTTTGGGCTTTGGCCTGTGCAGTGGGAAATCAACAGAGGGAAGTGTAAGGCTGCTTATAAAGTTGTTTTCTAACGTTTCCAGACACTAATGAGTGAACCAGGCAGAGCGTTTTGTTTGTTAGACTCGTGGCTGTTGTCAGATGGGTTAAAGTGGAGTTAAGCTTCTTCAGTGTGAAGCAAATTGGCGTTTTAACTGGAAGTTAAGAACTTGCCCCCATCACTACACTAGTTTGTGCCTTGACAGACTCACTGCCACAGTGAGATCTCCACCAAGGAAACACTGATCTGTGCTGTTTTTTGGCTTCTGACAGAATTCCACCTCCTCTAGCAACGGACTTTAGCTTTAGCCGGAGTTCCCCTTTAAGGCGAGTGCAGGAGCATCATGGGAGTGAAGTGGAGCCGAACAGTTTTTTGACCTGCTTTGTCCCTTTACCTGTTTAAATTCCCTTTTTTTGTACATTTGCATGTCCTGAATTATGTGTATACTCAGTAAAGAGTTTTTTAACTGCACTCAAATGCTCTGCGTGGATTTATTTCATTTCTGAAACATGTTAAAAAAGTGAAACGAGGTGCACAAAGCATCAAATCTATGGCTTCACAAACGTTTGGGCCTTACACCCACTTTCACAGGACATTCAGTCTCCACTAAAAAATGTTCAAATGGCAATGCCGGGGTGTTCAAAATGAGACTACATCAGCTTTTAGATCTGACTACAGGGGCCTAACTGCATTCAAATGTATTCAAAACAGCAAAGCAAACATGGGAGGAGGTGGAGTCCACTCATTTCCAGAAAAGGCTCTAAATAAAGGGTCTCTAGCTCGCCATAGGATTTCTGAATTATACATATTGTGGTGAATGACTCAAATTTGATGAAGTACTTTGTGCAATAATAAACTGATAAAGGTTTGTGTTTTATAGGTATCCAATTGCTCTCCATCTAAGGCTTTAAATGCTCAATCCAAATGATCCTGGTAAAGGTGCATGGAGCATATTTTCCAGTTTTTTTTTGTAGCTTTAGCTGTGAGTCACAGACACCTGGAAGCCATTATTTTCTATTGCTCTGTCTCTATACGGTTTGTCTCTTGCTATTCTCGTAACAATAAACCAACCCTGCACAACAATATATCCCACTGTTCTCTGCTTTCTCTATAGTTTAACAATATACTGTAGATCTCATTACTCGTATAAAAGAATGTTATTTACTGTCAAATACCAAATATGAGCCGAGGCGTTTATTTGTTTCAATCACTTAACAGACCAGGCTTTTATTTGAGACCAGGCGGCAATTTGGAGCAGGAGATTCATTCCTTCCTCATAAAAATCTCAGCACTCAGGCCTCACAGCAAGAAGGTCGCAGGTTCGATCCCCGGGTCGCCCGGGCCTTTCTGTGTGAAGTTTGCATGTTCTCCCCGTGTCTGGATGGGTTTCCTCCGGGGGCTCCGGTTTCCCCCATCAACTCAAAACATGCAGCACCTGAACTAACATCAAGGACCATGTTGTCCACCCTCCAGTGGGCTCCACCTGCAGAGGTGTTCATAGGGGGGGTCAGGTGCTATGAGTATTGGGCTGTAAACTGCCCCCGTGACCCAGCCGGATTAAGCGGGAGAAGATGGATGGATGCTTTTAACCAGTATGACGATAATTTAGGCGACTTTCTATACAGACATAGGCGAGTTAATTTGAAATGTTAAAACAAACAGCAGTTTTTTTTCAGCACTTAGAGTTTATGCAAATGAGCCATGTGGTATTAAATTTGGTTTGTGTAGAGACGATGTGAGCATCAGTCCTGCTCCTGTTGTTGCAGCTCCACTTCTGTCTTCAGCACCAACATTAGACTCACCGATTATTTGAAACCGGCCCTTATTTATTAAAAAAAACGTTTAAAGGGGACCCAGCATTTAATTGGTATTTTACGGTATATCGTATCCAATCAGATTAGTTTATATCAGTCTCGCATGTGAAACGAAGAAGCTCATTGGTCCTGTCATTCACACACAAAATCAACCTTCTCTCCCCTCAGAAGAACATAATTTAGTGCTTTTCTTTTGTTTTCTTGCGCTTAGTTCACTCTTGTGTTGCCTCCAGACCTCTAGGGGGAGCTAACCACGGGAGGTCTTTATGAGTGTGTTTAGCTCCTCGATCAATGCCTCACAAAAGAAAAAAACCCAAAAAACAATGCCTGTTAAAAGGTGTTCACTCATTGTCAGTCGTCGCTGAGATATCGCTCCATATTTGCATACAGATGTTCTCAGTTTAACCTGCTGTGCTCAGGTCATTTCTC
>CM060673.1:31010724-31045724 GCA_030686955.1 Odontamblyopus rebecca
GTCCTTGTTCAGTCCTGGTTCAGATCTACAGTCCTATTGTCACTTATGGTCCCAGGTTTAGTCCCAGTTTAGTCCTGATTTAGTCCTAGTTCAGTCCTGGTTCAGATCTACATTCCTACCCTTACCTATGGTCCCTGGTTCATTCAGTCTCAGTTTAGTCCTGGTTCATTCCTGGCTCAGATCTACGTTCCTACACTCACCTACGGTCCCTGATTCAATCCCAGTTTAGTCCTGGTTTAGTCCTGGTTCCGATCTACGTTCCTACTCTCATCTATGCTCCCTGGTTTAGTCCCAATTTAGTCCTGGTTCAGATCTAGGTTCTTACCCTCACCTATGGTCTTTGGTTCAGTCCCAGTTTAGTCCTGATTTAGTCCTAGTTCAGTCCTGGTTCAGATCTACTTTCCTACCTACACCTGTGGTCCCTGGTTTAGTCCTGTTTTAGTCCTGGTTCAGTTCTGGTTCAGATCTACCTTCCTACCCTCACTTATGGTCCCTGGTTTAGTCCCAGTTCAGTCCTGGTTTAGTCCTGGTTCAGTCCCAGTTTAGTCCTGGTTCAGATGTACATTCCTACACTTACTTATGGACCCTAGTCAGTCCAAGTTTAGTCCTGGTTCAGTCCTGATTTAGTCCTGGTTCAGATCCATGCTCCTCTACTCACCTATCGTCCCTGTTCTAGTCTCAGTTTTGTTCTGGTTAAGTCCTGGTTCAGAACTAAAATGTAAAATATATTTCCTCCACAGAGGCTGGACTCTCCCTCAGAGACATGGTGTGAGGAGCTCGGACTAGACTCACTACTCCTCCACGCCCCTGCTTAGACCCCCTCCCTGAATAAGTGGAATAAGACAGACGAATTTTCAGTCCATTTTGGATGCGTCAGGTTTCATATGGATAAATGTGTTCCAGTCTGTTTCTCCTCTTTTATTCAAACCTCCCGTCCCCCTCTCCTGTCTTCCTGTCTTTTCCATAGCTCGTGAATCCACCGTTCCACCTCTCCCCCATCGCAGTGCATAGACCACGCCGCTTTCAGGCAAAACCAAAGCCTCCCGTAATGAATTTTCAACGCTTCCGCCGTCTTACCTGCAGCGTCTGAGAAAGCTCTTCTGAAATGCACGAATCCTCTCCGTGTTATTGACCGATCCGTCGCGACGCGGTGAAGCCGACGCGGTGAATTAAAACATCCCACCGCGATTCCAAACCACAGATAACGCGGAGATGGACCAGACCTTCACCGCCTTTCACGACGATACATTCAGATTAAAATGCAAATTACAACATACATCAACAAGGCGGTGATGGTGTTTTTGTTTTTCGATTTCTCAGCAAACGATCTCGGGATGTTAGGAATTATAAAAAGAGGAGGTAGGTTTTGTTGTGGGCTGTCAAAATGTAGATCTTTTGACCCTAATGTCTTTACAGTCGCTGAGCTTAACCACGTAAAAACAAAAACAGACAAAGTTCAGTGTCTTCTGAAATAAATATTGCAATGTTGGTAGTTTTATTTAACGTTCTTGCCATGTTAGAACGTTCCCCACAAATAAAAACATGCCTGAAGAAGTTTGAGATGTCATCCATGCATGTTTAAGTAATCTAGTGATCTAAATGTGTAATGTGTTTGCAATTAATACCCCATAAAAGTGTAATATCAGCACCAAAATCGAAAATGTTGATATTGGGCTAAAGATATCAGTTCAGTTTATATCCTATTTTCATATATAAATTGGTGTTATTGGTGTTATAAAACTATTTACCTACCTATTTTGGCCTAAAACACCCAAAACACCTTAAATAAATAAATCTTGAATACATATTTAACTTGTATTTTCTCAAAGCTGTTCTGCAATTACATTATTATATAAATAAGTAAAAAAAAACAAAAAACACATCTGAATCAATGTTTCCCATATGCCATTTGCTGTCACTCAATTAAAATATTTAATCGTGATTAATCTCATGAATGTCATTATTAACTTGTGATTAATTGCAAATTAATCACACTTTTTTGTCCCTTGAATAATCATTTTAATACTCTTGTCCACATAGAAAAGTGCATAGGCTTTATGCAAATGTGTTTTTATTGCAACTGTGTTTGTGACAGTGTTTGTTGCCCCAACACTGCTGTACTGAGGTAAAGTAAGGTAACTTTATTTCTATAGTGCTTTACACAGACACATGTCCCCAAAGACTCTTTACAGAGCATTATTAACAGAGCATTCTTCATTCACTCCAGACCCGGTTGTGTAAACTACAGTTGTAGCCACAGCTGCCCTGGGACAGACTGACAGAAGTGTGACTGCCAAGCTAACGGGCGCCAACAGTCCCTCCGACCATCACCATCACTCACACCACTGCATGTTTTGGGTTGATTGGGGAAATCGGAGCCCGGAGGAAACCCAGCCAGACACGGGGAGAACATGCAAACTCCACACAGAAAGGCCCGGGCGACCCGGGGATCAAACCTTCAAACCTTCTTGCTGTGAGGCAGTAGTGCTAGCCAGGGGTGATTACTGAGGGCGAAGACGACAACACACGGCGCTGTTTGTTTACATGTGGCGCAGCAGAGCGACGCTTTAGCAGAGAAAATAAGTCCAGCGGCAGAAGTATCTATTAAACAGTGAGACACATACGAGTCCTGCTGATACTCTCCTCTGTGAGTTTATGGAGAAAACAACAGCTCGGAGCAGTGAGAACAGCCAGAGGAGAGGCTGTAAAACTTCTGTCTCTGTCACAGTCCTTATTGAAGGTCATCGAGGATTCGCCGTATGTTTTGGAGCGACTTTATTTCGTGTTTTACTCATATGAATAACATCAGTGTGCACACAGGACTTCTCAATTTCATACAAATTGTTTTGCTTCCTGTTTACAGCTTGATCCTGTGGTTTTTCTAACGTTACAGCAGTGGCCACAGCTTATGATTTTTTTTTTTTACATTGTTAAAATTGTTTTGCGGTAATTTGTTAATAACGTAATATTTTTGACAGCACTAATTTAAAGGAATAAATAATATGTTCAGTCTACTCTGATATCGGTTGATATCGGCAGATGTTTAAAGGTGCACTGTCTAAGTTTGGTTGAGGGTTCATCACCTGCTTGGTACTATAGTTATGCCATTGCTCTACCTGAAATGTTCCACAGTGTGACATTAAACAGCTCTACTTTACATGTATTCAATTACAGGTGGTTTTATAGCTCAAAAATACCTACCTCTCCACAGATCTGACCTGTAACTTTAAAGCCATAGTATCAACATTGGTATCGAAACAGAAAAAGCTGGATCAATGCAACCTTATGAAATATGGCCAAACAGAAGAATAAGAAGTACTTTAAAGACTAACAAATGCTAATTAACCGTTCCTTACAGCGAGCACTAAGATATGGTCCCTAAACCAAACTTCGCGTGTGACCGAAATAGAAATCTTCACATTTCGACTTAAGTTTTACTCATATTTTGCACTAAAATAATAAAAAAAAAGGAGTTGTCATTATAAAACCCATGGCTCATAATCACACCGGTGCCACCGCTGCCTGCTGAGGAGATGAAAATGATAAAAAACTGAAATTAGTTTTGCTGCTGGAATGTAAGTAGGTGCCACATTTGATGACGGATATTAACCGGAGTCGCGGCAGAGTACCTGATGAGAAAAGCTGCATCGGATTTTCCATTCTCCGTCGCTGAACTATAATTAAATTAGCGTCAAATTGCTGCGTCTCAAATAACATCACAGCATCCTATACGGGCCTATAGGATTTCACTGATATGGGGGCAGGTGAAATCTCCTTTGTTAATATGTTAATTTTGTAGTTAGGATACATAGATACAGATCTTATCGCAAATGAGGATCATTAAGATTAAAGAGTCATTAAACCCCCTCTTGAAGCTTTACTCTGCCCAAAAGAAAAATCTGCAAAATCCTCCAGAGTGGGCGGTGCACAGCGGGTTGGGGAGCGGGCTCTGGAGAGATGATTGACAGCCGACTTACAGCCACAACAATCCAACACGGCGCAGACTCTGGATTTTGAAACAGAGCGGACATTTGTGCTCGGATCTCGCCGTTTCTTTTTTTTTTTTTTTCTCCATACAAGGCGGGACATGGCGCTGCCCGGTGGTGCCAGTAGGGGGCGGGGCTGAGAGGGGCTCATCACGTACTGCCCGTAGACACCAATGGCTGCGCTCATCATGAAATAACCTGCATCTGACTCATTAGGGCCGTTAATCCAACACGAAAAGTCAAATGTTCTGGCCGTAGTTGATCCTAAAGAGGCCGTTACAGACACGACTTTGACCTTGAAGTCCAATTTTTAACAAATATGCACTAAAATACCAAAATAAGGCCAGGGATAGGGATACACTTTGATTTTAGACTCATTTACACAGATAATAAGTAGAAAACCGTGTAACATTTCTGGTGGAGGGATCGCTACCTGCTTGTCCACATGGAGATGATGCTCTGCCTGGAATGTTCCACAGTATGGTTTTATAATAATAATAATAATAATAATAATAATAATAATAATAATAATAACCTCGCATTTTCACATCCGAATAATAATAATAATTTTTATTTATTAGCCGCCTTTCTGGACACCCAATGTCACCTTACAACAACATAAACAAATTAAGTACAATTAAAACAGTTAAAGTGGGACAGTACTGAATTAATTGATTGTATTTAGTATTGTATTTAGTGTTGAATTTTATTAGCATTTAGTATTTAAAACTTATATTTAATTGCATTTAATTAATTACATGAATTTTATATGAACGGTGTAACCTTCTTGTCTCCATGGAGATTGTGGAGCATTTCAGACAAAGCAATAACGTTTCTATGGGGAAAAAGAGATGGTTATATAGTGTATCTTTAACATTTGTGTATTTTTTATTTCAAACTTAAAATACCATGTAATCTATTAGTGGTTTTCAGATTCCATGATGTGATGACTCCCAAATGGGGGCAAGTGTCAGTTTTTCCGATCACAAGAAAAATCTGCATTTTAATAATGCTATTTTTAGCTTCCCCATCTGAATGAAAGAGCCTGTGTTACGCTATTTTCTGATCTATTTTATTACGCCAAAAATATTCATTTTGTCTTCTTAATGCATTCACTTCTTAGGTTCCTTTCTAAGACAATGTAGCCAAGTGTATTTTTACCTTGTTGACATGTTTCGGCTGCTGCTGCGAGCCATCTTCAGAACTGTCACCGGTGTTGGTGGTGACGTGTCATATATCAGCTGTTGTTACTTCCTGTAGGCGTGGTCAGCCTGATGGGACCTGCAGGTCGCCCAGACTGACCACGCCTCCTGTCGCCCGGTGGTCTCTGGAGGAGGGTGTCCCAGAAACAGCAGGGAGACTCACCAGAACACAAAGAGACAAAGCAGAACAGGAAAACCTAAAATCTGCCATATCAGACCACTGTAAAAGAAACAACCACATTATGGATTGGGACGGGGCTCGGGTCATTGGATCGGAGAACAACAAGTTCAAACGCTGGATCAGGAAAGCCATTGAGATCAGGAAACGAGGCACTGACAGCATCAACCGTGATGACGGCGCGTTCCTCCTTTCACACACCTGGGACACCCTCCTCCAGAGATCACCGGGCGACAGGAGGCGTGGTCAGTCTGGGCGACCTGCAGGTCCCATCAGGCTGACCACGCCTACAGGAAGTAACAACAGCTGATATATGACACGTCACCACCAACACCGGTGACAGTTCTGAAGACGGCAGCAGCAGCAGCCGAAACATGTCAACAAGGTACAAATACACTTGGCTACATTGTCTTAGAAAGGAACCTAAGAAGTTGATCTATTTTATGTTTACTCATCAGAAACGCACCTGGAGATGGTTTTGTTTCATTCACATGTTTGACACAGAAACCCCTCAACAGAAAACAGTCTGATACTGCTTTGTATCATTTGGTTTAACAATTTCAGCTCTGGCATTGCCTCTAAAGGTACCTATTAACTTGAAAACTACCACTTCATGACATCACAAGGTGGAACGGGGCATTTTGAGTTTTGAAGATGTAGACAGTCTAAAATTAAAGGATTATCAACATGTGTCCCTCCTGTGGGCTCACCACCTGCAGAGAGGTTCATAGGGGGGGTCAGGTGCTATGAGTATTGGGCAGCAAACTGCCCCCGCGACCCAGCTGGATTAAGCGGGAGAAGATGGATGGATGGATCAACATGTGTAAATGAAACAAAACACAACTCCAGGTCCACTCTTGATGAGGACACAACACTCCCCCATGGCTTAAGTCTGTCAATTGTGTGTAATACAGGCCCTTTAAGTATTACTGGCCAATCACCAGCTCCTCCTCCTATAGGAGAAAGAAGGACACTGCACAGTCCCCTGTATAAAACATAAAAGCACCAGCATTTTGTATATTCATAATTGACCATGTGTGCTGTTAATTGCATAGGCTCAGACACCACTTTAAACTCACTTATCAGAACAACGCACAGTGAAGCGTGTGTATTGTTGTGCAGGGTTTTATAGCGTTGTGTGTGTGTGGAAATGCAGACACAGAGCGGTCGTCACTTCAATAAAAGCCTCTAAAGCCAAACAGGCAACGTTAATCGACAATTACACTCACCTGAAGCTATTTGCCGCTCGCCCATATAAATAAATGGAGTCTGATAATGTGTTATTCACCATCCACGAATAGGAGAGACGGAGCACTGCTTAGGTTCCATACAAGAGGAAATATAGATAGAAATATAGACGAATAATAAAAAAATATATATGTAAAATAGTCACGTATTTATACAGAACTTTTCCACCTTCAGCGCACTCAAAAGCATTTAACATCATGGAACCACTCACCCATTCACACACCAGAGTACACAGACACTAGGGGCAAGGTGGGTGAAGTGTCTTGCCCAAGGACACAACAACAGCATTCATCTGTGAGAGCTGGAGTCGCACCGACAATCCATGGGTCAGTGGATCTGATCGCTCAGCCAGTAACGTTTATGTCGAGAGCAGGATTCGAACCGCACACGTTCTGATGAGTGGACAAACGCTCTCACTACATAACGTGTGTTTAAATAGTAGTAAATAAAGGTTTATACAGAGACAAATAATGTTGTTGTGAATTATTAGTTGAATATAATATGCACTTTTTTGTTTTTTTGTATTTTTTTAATGAATGTTGAATAGGAACTTTTTTGGTGATGCACCTGCCACCTCTTGGACTCCATGGGGATGTTACTGTCTGTAATATTTCACTGTAGAGCATTAAACTTATCTATCTCCATGGAGGCCAAAGGAGAAATTCAATTGGTCAACTGGACAAAAGCTTTGTGGTTGAATACGTTTCACAGCTCATCCAAGTTGCTTCTTCAGTTCTGGTCAAAATGCTGGAGGACACTGCCTTAAATCTGCCTAAAGGGAGGAGCTAACTACAAACCCATATACGTATACATATGTACATATGCATATACCCATATACATATACATGTACATGTACATGTACATGTACATGTACATGTACATGTACATGTACATGTACATGTACATGTACATATACATATACATGTACATATACATGTACATGTATATGTACATGTACATATACATGTACATATACATATACATGTACATATACATGTACATGTACATATACATGTACATGTACATATACATGTACATATACATGTACATATACATGTACATATACATATACATATACATATACATGTACATGTACATATACATATACATATACATGTACATGTACATGTACATATACATGTACATATACACAGGGCCAGCCCCCATTAGGCAACATAGGCAAATGCTAAGGCGCCGCCGCTCCACTAGGGCGTCGAGCGCAAAAATCGGCGATGGGGGATAAAATCCTCCACTGTCTAAAACATCGTCACTATGAACTGTTTGGTTTCTTGTGAGTATCTGTACTCTGGCAGTATTTTTTATTATTTTTTTTGCAATCCAAGGGCGCCATCTGAAATCTTGCCTAGGGTGTCAAAATGGTTAGGGCCAGGCCTGCATATACATGTACATGTACATGTACATGTACATGTACATGTACATGTACATATACATATACATGTACATGTACATATACATGTACATGTATATGTACATGTACATGTATAGTTAATTCATATATTAGATCATAGCTTCTCTAACATCCCCAAATATTATGGAGGACCTGCATTGCATCTTGGTCCAACACTGTACAGAAAATGTATTTATAGAAACCAAGTGCACTGTGGGTGAAATACATTCTAATCCATTGGAGTTCATTCAGTGCAGTTTGTCAGACATATGGTATTTACTGTGAACAATGCACTCCTCTGATGCTAAGGTCAGTCTTATAGGTTAGTTATATAAAGCTGAAGAAATGGGCAGAAAATGTCAATAGCAGAAGAATAGCAGAGACGACCCTCGGCTGTATTGAACGTGCCATAGGCGAATGTGGCAGGATCCCAGTCTACAGTGTGAAGTTTTTATCTACAAGCCTCACACTAGATGCTCTCGAAATGTATATAATAAATAGAATAAGATCTGAATATCATTAATGCACAATGTGCTCTATGTTATGCTGTTTCCAGATGCATGTTCTGTTTTTTTCCTCGTCACAAACAGACCTAGAGTTGCATTTTGTTTCATTCACATATATTTAACACTCAAACTCGACATATTTTTACTGAGTTCTTCTCTCAGACTGTAAACGAAAAGTAAAAAGTAGCTGTTCATGTGAAACCTATCACTATAAGACATCACAAGTTGGAACAAAAAAAACTTAAACGCGTGAATGAAAGAAAAAAAACAAAACAACAACATAACTCCGGGTATGTTTTTGATGCTTTAACAAGAATCAGTCTCACAAGAATCAATTTTGTGTCATATAAGACCTTTAAATACAGACTAACGTGTTGGATATAGGGAGGTATATTAAATTGCATAGACATTTTATAGGATACACAACCTGTCCATAGCAATAATAGTGATTTTCTGATTTTCTAATTAAGATACGATAACAACTGTAGAGTCTTAAAATTGGGACCAGTTGCCACTAAGTCAAAGCATAGTAATATTGTACATGTTTTGTGATTTCTAGTCAATAATACTGCTTATTATAGCTTATTGTTTCTACTTTATTTTATTCGCTACCAGCAACTGCAGCAATTTCCTAATGTTGTGAACCTGTTCACTCACATGGCAATAAAAACCTTTCTGATTTCTGAGATAGAAACGAGCAATTTAGAGTTATTTTGCTATATCTGGTGCAGAACATCTCGATCTTTTCATATAAAAAGGAAACTAAACTACGACTTACTACAAAGACCACAATGCCACAACACTGACTATAGAATCTGAAAATTGAGAGCTGCAAAGACAATGTAATTACAGTATAACCAAAGTAATAATAAAGATAATTTTCTAATTCCAAAAATACACTGTCAACAGTACCTACAATGAGAACTCGAGGTGAGATGAGATACAATTTGCACAAAACAAGACGAGATATGAAATTGGAACTACGTGAATGAGACAAGATGAGATTTTGGCATTGGGCGGTTCATTCATTTTTACTGCTTTTCGGGACTACAGCTTTTAAAAAAAAAAAACGTAACTCACCAGTGCTTCGTTTTGTTACGCAATTAAACGCAAAACCATGAAAAACAAAATCATTTTCAGCACGTGTGCACAATCTCGTGGCGAGATCTTGTGGCACGAAATATTGTCACATCCCGAAATGATAACTATAGGATTTATCAAACCTAAATGTCAAATATTCTAAGCTTTACATCAAGAAACCGTTCACTCTTCCCATCATATACCAAAGCCACTGAAAGCAAGCCAGGTGGAGTGTCTTGCCCAGTTACACGAAAACAGTACGTTCTGCCGGCAGAAGAAATCAACCCATCAACTTTCAGATGAGTGGAAGAACAAACCAAGACGAAATAGCCTCAAGTCATTCATACGCATCTGTGTTGTTGTGCATTCAGCTCCTGCCGTGTTGCATTCACTTACCTTTGGAGTCTTGGTGCACTTTCCATTGCGTGCATCTTTAATGTAGGCGATGTCGAGCAGGTCAGTGTCCTGTGAGAGAAACAAAACACAACACAAGTGAATTCAGAAGCCTTCGGGAAACCACAAGACAATATGACAGGTTAGAATATAGAATATATATATAGAAATGGTATATACAGGGTTTACTCTTTTTCACTGACAGAATTTAAGAACTTTTCTATGACCTTTTTATAACCTAAAGTGAATTTTCCATGACTTTACAGCACCTTCATGTGTAGAATTGAGCACTTTTAGGGCTAAATATGAAATGTGAACCTTTCCTCTCACCTTATGGTTTGGTATTACAGTTTTTTAACATTCTAAATCCTGTCAGTGCTTTTATTGTCCTTTCTATTAAATAAAACACCTCACTGTGTATTGTCCTGGTGGAGCGACTGCGCAGATGTTCAGAAATAATCATAATAGTCTAATGAGAACTTAACAGAACGCTGTAGCTGCGTGAAAGAGATACTAAAATTCCATGGCTTTTCCAAAACCTTCATTGAATTTACAAAATTCCATGACTATTCCAGGATTTCCATGACCTGTATATAAATATTTGGTCTTAAAATGTTCGTATTAACTGGCTCTACATGATCCTGGTTTTTATTTTGCTATTTTGTTCATACATTTATTCCTGTTCCTAATATAGACCTGGCTCCAAATTAACTTCTATAACTGCTAGCCTCATGAGCTTCATTTGACTGGAGCTGGACACTATGGGTAACATCACACTCCCTGAGAACACTTGTCTGTATACAGTCTATGGGTTGGACTCATTTCACTAAAACGGTTACAACAGAATTATTCAGATCCTAACCACTCTAGCCTCACAGCAACAAGGTTCCATGTATTTCCAGGCTTGATGGTTTGCACAGCAGGTAAAATCCTCTAAGGTAGCACATCATGTATTACAGCATGACATCACAAGGTGCAACAGAGTTTTTTTTTTCCGCTTGAGAGAAGAACTCTGCCTAAATATGCAGGTGTGTTAAACATATGCGAATGAAATAAAACACAACTCTAGGTCTGTTTGTGATGAGGAAACAATAGAACATAGATCAGAAAATATCACCATCGCCGTATGGACCCTTTAAGAGAGTGTTTACACTGAAACGAATCACCGTATCACCATATCAGCGCATTGGAAACCATTTGCGTCGCCAGAAACGCTTGTCACATGACTGGGCTGGGGTCACGTCGTCATGATGTCCCGACACCACGTGGGCAGTAAAAACAAGGAGCGGAGTCTGAAGTTGCTGTAGTTCTATGGAAGTTGCAGCAACCGATTTCGAGCCGAGGAAGATGGTGAGCGCGAAAACCGTCTTTTCGTGGGCCGATGCCGTTTTGCGTTTGTTTAAACTTTTCCGCAATAGTGTCGCATGCCAGTGTCGCACAAACCCAGCGAATCAGGAAGGCGCAAGTCACAGTGACGTGATCCAATAAGAACAGCAACTAGAGCTCCTACGTCAGTGTATCAACGTTTTCGTGCGTCCACACAGCGCTGGATCAGGTCCGTACTCAGGCGAATACGTGGGAGCTGACATATCCAGATTGGATTAGTGTGGACAAACACTGCATCCACAGTGAAAACGACTCAAATATGTACTAGTGTGGACGGGGCCTAAGTCCTATATTGAGATTCTTATAACTTCCACATTAAATACTCATATTAAGCACAGTAAATCTAAGAAAACTGGGGCAGATTTTAGACTATCATGTTACGATCTTGAGCGCAGACATCCTTGAGTGCATGAGAGAATCCACCCTCTGCGCTATTGGTTTGGAGGGAACCTATTTTATTAAAGTTTTATTAAAATTCTGCTCTTTCAATCCCATTACTGGAGCAGGGCCATCATCATTATGCATCTGACTGCTGTGGATGAGCTCCTCTCCCTGTGCGTCATATTTGATTTGTTAAGCCGTTTGTCCATAGACAGCTTATGGAGATGTCATGAGTGCGCCGACAGCCATCAGAAAAAATCTCACATCATATAAACCTAGACCTAAAAACCTCGGCCATGGACATATATGTTGATAGCAAAGGATTTTTTATTTTTTTTTTGGTTTGCATTTTCCCCAATAATCACTATAATTACCATAACAATATTAATTTAATCTGCTGTGCTGCTTTAAATTGTGTAACTTTTCTGGTGACGGGTCCATCAAAGGCTTTTCTCCATGGAGATGTTATTGCTTTGTTCGGAATATTTCGCAGTACCGGCATTAAATGAAACCTTTCTTTAAAAATCTGGAAGCATTGAATTCATGAATTTGGAAATAATACCTTAGAACAGGGGCGTCAAACTCATTTTGGTCCGGGGGCCGTATGCAACCAATTTTGACTCCAAAGGGGCCGGATCAGAAAACTCAGTTCTCTCTTCAAGTTATTGTATTTTTCTCCGTGTCTCGTAGTGGTGTTTAAGATTATATTCCTCGAGCAACGCCACTTGTTCCAAACACACTGAGCACAGATTTCCCATTCACCTCTGTCAACAAATAAGAATTAGACTATTTTTCTTGGGAAATCCTGAACTCAGCATCTGCTTTTCTTATTTTTTGACATTTTGCTGATGAGGGTCACGGTCGACAGTCAAAACGATCGTCCTTTAAGAGCGTTTGGAAAGAGGAAAGTCTTCATTTGTGCTGCTCTGGTGGGAGTCGCAACGTACAGAAACGCCAGAGACAGCTGCTATGCTAAACGGTGCAGAAAATTACCAGAAAAATCTGAAAATTGTAAATATTTTAATAGAAAATCAGCCGAGGGCCAGATTAAAAGTCTTGGAGGGCCGGATCTGGCCCCCGGGCCGCATGTTTGACACATGTGCCTTAGAAAATCTTGAAAAAGTCTTGAATTTTTATATCTGGGTCTTAAAATGTGTGCAGTACGTACCTTCTCCATATTGCATTTCTCCTCGAAAGTTTAATTTGTCAAGCACCATTAGCTGATTAAATAACGTAGTCTGAATAAACAGTGGCGGAACTAATGATTGAGAAAACAGTGCAGCCCGGAGGAGGAGACAGACGGTGATTTGAACTCTGCAACTGGAACTTCACAGAATCTTAACTCGAAAATAAGAATCTGGAGACAATCTTGAGATGAGTGGAGGAAGCGCACGTATGGGCAGGAAAACAAATAGAAAGCAACACAGCCCACGCAAAGTTTTATTAACGCCGTTATGTTGTTTTTTGTTGTTTTACGTTACCGAGCGACCGATTTCATGCTGCGGTTATCGGGAAGTCTCTACTCTCCATGTTTCTTTGACTGAGAAATAAACAAAACAGAAACAACAGAACAGAAATTCAAGAACGTTGTTTTAATTTGCTCGTCAGTCTGTGAAATAGGTATTAAGTTTTATTTAAATAGTCTTAAAAAGGTTTTAAAAATACTTGAATTTAACTTGAAGAAACCTGCAGGAACCTCGCTTTCTATCTTCATGGAGACCAGACCGAGTTACAGGTCAGATCTGTGGAGAGGCGTCCCGGCAGAGTCAGAATGTCAGTTTTTTTTTAGGTATTTTTGAGCTATAAAACCACATGCCATTGAATAAATGTAAAGTAGAGCTGATAAATGTCATATCGTGGAACATTCTAAGCAGAGCAATGACACAGAATGATAGAAACAAGCAAGTGAAGGACCTCCCAACCAAAAAGTTCCACAGTGCACCTTTAAGTCCTAATGAAAACAAATATGTATAAATTTCGATCTAGGTTTAAAGTTGCGCAGCAGGATGGATTCTCGTGATATTTATGAGCTCACAAATTCACGAGAATCCATCTTGGGCCCGTTACTGCGATAGGGCCCGACAGGTGGAGGGCGACCAATCACGACGCAGCACTGAGTTCGCGCGACAGCCAAAGGTGAAGCGCCCAAACGAACCAGAACAAACATGGTGACTCAGACAGATGTACGTCATCCTACTTTAGCGTTGATACTACAGGACGATTTAGTTTGTGAGAAATGCACAGAGGGAAGTGCTTTGTGGATTTGCGGACAGGGAAGATGAGATGTCTGTGCGTTTGTCTTGATTTTTTCGCTTGTTGTGACATTTCAGCCAGTCAGATTCAAATAATTGTCATGACGTTCTCCTTTTTCTCCTATCGCTTTCAGCACCCCGTTCCAGACTGATATATTATTATATATTATATATTGTAGAACTCAACTCAGAGTGACACACAAATCAATGAGCCAGGGTCAAATAATTTCCCTTGAGGATCTCTAAGTTTAGCCAAGTCTATGTCACAGTCTAGGTTATAAGAAAAGTAGGGCTGCCAATGTTAATGCGTTAACACATGCGATTAAACACAAAAAATTATTGCACTAATGTTTTTTTAATGCAGATTAATAAGCAGGGCCGGGCCTGGTTAGTACTTGGATGGGAGACCACTGGGAATTCCAGGTGCCACAGGGGGGCGCCAGTGGCAAAAACTGTCGTTGTGTCGTTAGGCAAGGCACATCACCCACATTGCCTAGTATGAAAGTGGTGTGTGGGTGAATGGTGGTGGTGGTCGGAGGGGCCGATGGTGCAGATTGGAGCCTCGCTTCCGTCAGTCTGCCCCAGGGCAGCTGTAGCTACAATAGTAGTTTACCACCACCGGGTCTGGAGTGAATGAATAATGCTCTGTAAAGCGTTTTTGAGAGTCCTGAAAAGCGCTGTATAAAACTGATGCATTATTATTAATCACATCATTTATTTTGAACGCTCCTCTATGGAAAGTGCGGATGGTCCTGAAAGGCGGCGCAGGTTATTAGGTCAGTGATCAGGTCTGTCCATATGCAGATGTGAAGACGACAGATGAGACTGTGGCTGGAGCTCAGCGGCAAATTTCTCTACAAAAAACTGCCCCACGGGACTTTAGATCAAACTAAGGTAGTTTGCAGATGTTGCAGCGATGAACTCTCTTTCCACAGAAGCACAAGTTTGAAATACCATCTTAAAGCAAAACACATTTGATTCAGCGGCAGCAACGACGCTACTTGTACCAACAAGTCGAGCACAACAAACAACGGTGGCAGAGCAGCTCCCGCAGCAATGATGTCAACAAAACTACCAGCGATAAGTAAGTTGACCAACGCCTTTACAAAATGGAGAGCCACAGCATGTAAAAAATGTCAATAATATAAATTTTAATAATAAATTGCATTTTTGTCAAAATATTTTGGTCGTTTTTGAAGAATAATTAACTGTGATTAATCATGATTAATCATAATTCTAAAGTGTGATTAATCTGATTTAAAAATTGATTTGTTTAACAGCACTAAAGAAAAGTAAAATATGATGTGCTTTGCCGTATCACCAAACCCGCCCCAAACATGTCCATGGAGAAAAGACTAAAACACTTTTTGATGTAAATGAAAATAAATAAACTGCCATACCTCAGACAGCTGTCAGGGATGCAGCTTCATTTAGTTTTAATGCTCAAGTTACCACAGAAAACCTTGATCATGAAATTATATGTTGATAGTGAATGGATTGTGCATTTGTCCTCCAATAAATGCAATGATTTGTCGTGCAACTGATGTGTTAAATGTAAATGAACATTCACCCACTTCAAACCAGCTCAAAAGTCCTTATTTTCGTGCAGATTCCAACCCAGACTGGACAGCAGAAAGTACTAGTACATGAACAGAAGACTCCCGAGCCGGCCGCCTAAATGACACAAATCTTTATCGGTCTGGACGATCTGTCGGAGGAGCTGGAGCGGCAGGAGCAGTAAAATGAACCCAGACCGGCAGTGTGGCCATTTCACATTATCAGACCACAGGCTTTATCTGGAAAACTGCACCGAGATCGACTCGACGCTTCGCCTTTAGGACACTGGAAAATTGCACCCGAGCCTCCCTTCTTATCGTCCACACCATATCTGAGCCCAGACCCAGTATTAGTATGTGCACTCCCTCTATTCCAGTTTGGAGTTTGTATATGAGACTGGTCAAATAGCTCAGTAGAAATGGGCAATTTAAGGGCTGAAATGATCCAAATGATTCTAGTGAAGCTGTGTGGAGTTTAAAAACACAGTGGAGTGCATGACATCACAAGGTGGAACAGAGTATGTTCTGTTTGAGAGAAGAACTCAGCCTAAATATGCAGGTTAAACATATGTGAATGAAACAAACACAACTCCAGGTCCATTTGTGATCAGGAAACATTAGAACACAGATCCGAAAATAAAGGTGCACTATTACCATGTTCACGTGAAAGCTTTAATTCCGAATAAAAATAATTTTATTCTGAATAAAAAATAATTCTGCTTTAAAAAAGACCATGTAAACACTTAGCTCCTAATTAAAGTTATTATTCAGAATTAAACTTAATTGCAAAGTAAGTGGGGGTTTATTCTGACGTTTATTCTTCTTCAAAATAATTGCAGTCGTTCGTGCTCGTTGGGTCGTCCTTCTGACGCAATCTGCCAGTCGTCTCTTGGGACTTTCCTCCACGTCTCTTTGGATTTGTGAGCGGGATGTGGGAGTGGGCTGAGGTGTGGCAGCCTCAGACTCAGTTTGTCTTCTTCCTCCTTCTCCCACACTCTTCCCTTCTCCTCCTCAGCTCACAGACGTAAAGTGTGAGGACAGAATTCTCCAGCTGCTGCTTCATTATCATCGGGACCAAAGCGGAAAAAGTTTGGATCGTGTTTCTGTCGGCGGCGAAACGACAAACCGAGATGACAGAAAAGCCGGGAGCAGCTGAAGTGTGGGTTTTCTTCCCAAAGACGGAACCCTTCCCCACCCCCAGACGCTGAGCGGAATTAAATAAACATGATTGAACATGTTTTCCATGGAAACCTCAATTTGGAATTATTATTTCCATGTAAACTCAAAGGAGAATATTTTAATTCCGAGCTATTTAATTCAGAATGATTGATTCGGAGTTACAAAACATCATGTAAACGTGGCCTATGTATTCTTTGGTTGCGAGTCCGTCACCTGCTTGTTTCTATGGAAATGCAATTGCTTTGCCTGGAATGTTCCACAGTATGACATTAAACATCCATCCATCCATCTTCTTCCGCTTATCCGGGGCCGGGTCGCGGGGGCAGCAGTCTAAGCAGGGGCTCCCAAGCTTCCTTCTCCCCAGCCACTTCCTCCAGCTCCTCCAGACGGACCTCGAGGCGTTCCCAGGCCGAGAGACATAGTCCCTCCAGCGTGTCCTGGGTCTTCCCCGGGGCCTCCTACCGGTGGGACATGCCCGGAACACCTCCCGAGGGAGGCGTCCAGGAGGCATCTGGACCAGATGCCCGAGCCACCTCAGCTGGCTCCTCTCGACGTGGAGGAGCAGCGACTCTACTCCGAGCTCCTCCCGTGTGACATTAAACAGCGCTACTTAACATTTATTAAATTACAGGTGGTTTTACAGGTCAAAAACACCTCAAAAACAGGCATTGTGACTGTGAGCGGGGTCGTCTCTCCACAGATCTGACCTGTAACTTGGTCTAGTTTGGTCTCCATGGAGATAGAAAGGTTCAATACCATACTGTGGAACATTCTCATCTTAAACCCCACTTTTACTCTCTGGCTTTTAACACCGCGTGAGTTGTATGGTTCTCTGTGTATTTTATTTATTTGACTTATTTACTGCTATTTTATGACTTTTATGGTTTTGCATTTATTTGCTTTTACGGGTTTTATTATTTTAGGACGGGTTTGACCAAAGTTTAGCAATTTACCTTCTGGTTGTCTTTTTCTGATCTATGTGCAGCACTTTAGAAACTGCTTTTATTTGTAAAATGTGCTATCGAAATAATGTGGATTTGGATTTGAACATTCCGGACGAAGCAGAAACATCTCCCACATCTCCACATGTGACGGACCCTCCAATAGAAAAGTTACGCAACCCACCTTTAGCCTTCAGAACGCAGAACGAGAATGTGTCTGTGTGGACGATTAGAGTTTACACTTGTTCGTTTCCATCCTCTCTCTTCTCTCTCTTTCTCTCAGTCCTGATGAGATCCCTCTCTCTTCTCTCTCTCTCTCTCACTCTATCTCTCTCTCTCAGTCGTGATGAGGTCCCTCTTTCTTCTCTCTCTCTCTCAGTCTTGATGAGGTCCCTCTCTCTCTTCTCTCCTCCCTCTTTCTCCCCCCTCTCTCTCTCTCTGTCTTGATGAGGTCCCTCTCTCTCTTCTCTCCTTCTTTCTCCCCCCCTCCCCCCCTCTCAGTCCTGATGAGGTCCCTCCCTCTTTCTCCCCCTCTTTCTCTCAGTCGTGATGAGTTCCCTTTCACTCTCTCTCAGTCTTGATGAGGTCCCTCTCTCTTCTTTCTCTCAGTCTTGATGGGGTCCCTCTCTCTCTTCTCTCCTCCCTCTATCTCTCTCTCTCAGTCTTGATGAGGTCCCTCTCTCTCTTCTCTCCTCCCTCTTTCTCCCCCTCTCTCAGTCTTGATGAGGCCCCTCCCTCTTTCTCCCCCTCTTTCTCTCAGTCGTGATGAGTTCCCTTTTTCTCTCTCTGTCTTGATGAGGTCCCTCTCTCTCTTCTCTCCTCCCTCTTTCTCCCCCCCCTCTCTCTCTGTCTTGATGAGGTCCCTCTCTCTCTTCTCTCCTTCTTTCTCCCCCCCTCCCCCCCTCTCAGTCCTGATGAGGTCCCTCCCTCTTTCTCCCCCTCTTTCTCTCAGTCGTGATGAGTTCCCTTTCTCTCTCTCTCAGTCTTGATGCGGCTCTCTCTTCTCTCTCAGTCTTGATGAGGTCCCTCTCTCTCTTTTCTCCTGCCTCTTTCTCCCCCTCTCTCTCTCAGTCTTGATGCGGCTCTCTCTTCTCTCTCAGTCTTGATGAGGTCCCTCTCTCTCTTCTCTCCTCCTTCTTTCTCTCCCCCTCTTCCCCCTCTCAGTCCTGATGAGGTCCCTCCCTCTTTCTCCCCCTCTTTCTCTCAGTCGTGATGAGTTCCCTTTCTCTCTCTCTCAGTCTTGATGAGGTCGTTTCACATTTTTTAAACTGCAAATCAATACCAAGGCCGTCCACAGGTATTTTAAAAACCAGATAATACGTAGCATAGTTTTGAATACCGGGATAAAGGGACCGCATTACCCAGCAGCCCACACGCTCCGGACGTTCTGTACAGTCAATAGAACACATTCAATTCTCCCGTCGTCCTTTTATCACCGAGCGGAGGACGGGTTTGTCTGCGGCAGTTTCACGGGGACGGGAGCGAGGTCAAAGGTCGCGCCTACGCCGGTCTGAAACGCCACTTTGGAGTGAGCGGAGAGAGAGAGAGGACGGCGTGATGGAGGGATGGATGGAGGCTGGTGGTCTCTCTTTCGCTTGGTCTGTTTCTTTCTCTGTCTTTGTTTCTTCGCTGTTGCTTTTCTTTCTTTATCTCTTTCTTCATCTCCCTTTCTCATCTTCCCCCACTTTCTCTCCCTTTTTTTCCTCTTTTTTGTTTTCTTCTCTCCCCCACCCTCTCTCGCTCTCTATTTTTTATCTCTTTTGCCACTTTTCCTCTGACTCTCTTTCTCTCCTGTCATGTCTCTCTCTTCATCTCTCACCTACAGCTCCCTCTCTTTATTCTCTCTGGCCCTCTCTCCTTCCTTCCTTTCTTCCATCCCTTCTTGATGAGGTCCCTCTGTCTACATTCCTCTCTCTGCTGCTCCCTCCCTCTCCTTCTTCCTCTTTCTTTCTCTATCTCCCCCGTTCTTTTCTCCCTTCTTTTCTCCACTCTCTGTGGCTCCCTTTCTCTCTTCCCCTCGCGTTGTCTCTCTCTGCTTTCTTCACTATCTCTTGCCATCACATACTCTCTCTCCACCCTTACTCTCTTTATCACACTCTCTCCATTTTCTCTCTTTTGCCACTACTCCTCTGGCTCTCTTTCGCTCCTCTCCTCTCTCACCCTCTTTACCTGTATCTGTCATCCTCTCTTTCCCTCCCTCTGTTGCTTTCTCTCCTTCTCAATCTCTCCATCTTTCCCTACTCTCCCTCTCCACTTTCTCTTTCCCGATTCTATCAAGCCCTCTCTTCTCTCCATCCTTCCTTTCCCCTCTCTCTTTCTGCCCCCGTCCCTCTTTTCTCCTCCCCTCTCTTCCCCTCTCTCTTCCTTCTTCTCTTTCTTCATCTTTCTCTACTCCTCACAGGCTTTCTCTCTCCTCCTTTCCCTTTCTCTCTCTCGCTCTCTGTGGGGGGCAGGAAGCAGGAGTCTCGATGAGGTCTCTCTCTCTCCTTTTCCCTCCCTATCACTCCCCCCCTCTCTCCATCTTGATGGGGTCCCTCTCTCTCTTCTCTCCCCTCCCTCCCTCTCTCTCTCTCTCAGTCTTGATGGGGTCCCTCTGTCTTCTCTCCTCTCTCCTCCCCCTTTCTCTTCTCTCTCTCAGTCCTGATGAGGTCCCTCTCTCTTCTCTCTCTCTCTCAGTTCTGACGAGGTCCCTCTCTCTTCTCTCTCTCTCTCTCAGTCTTGATGAGGTCCATCTCTCTTCTCTCTCTTTTTCTCAGTCCTGATGAGATCGCTCTCTCTTCTCTCTCTCTCTCTCTCTCTCTCACTCTATCTCTCTCCGTGATGAGGTCCCTCTTTCTTCTCTCTCTCTCTCAGTCTTGATGGGGTCCCTCTCTCTCTTCTCTCCTCCCTCTTTCTCCCCCTCTCTCTCTCAGTCTCGATGAGGTCCCTCTCTCTCTTCTCACCTCCCTCTTTCTCCCCCTCTTTCTCTCAGTCTTGATGAAGTACCTCTTTCTTCTCTCCCCCCCCTCTCTCTCTCTCAGTCTTGATGGGGTCCCTCTCTCTCTCCTCCCCTCCCTCTCTTTCTCCCCCTCTCTCTCTCAGTCTTGATGAGGTCCCTCGCTCTCTTCTCTCCTCCCTCTCTCTCTCTCTCTCAGTCTTGATGAGGTCCCTCTCTCTCTTTTCTCCTGCCTCTTTCTCCCCCTCTCTCTCTCAGTCTTGATGCGGCTCTCTCTTCTCTCTCAGTCTTGATGGGGTCCCTCTCTCTCTTCGCTCCTCCCTCTTTCTCTCTCTCTCAGTCTTGATGAGGTCCCTCTCTCTCTTCTGTCCTCCCTCTTTCTCCCCCTCTCTCTCTCAGTCTTGATGAAGTACCTCTTTCTTCTCTCCCCCCCCTCTCTCTCTCTCAGTCTTGATGGGGTCCCTCTCTCTCTTCGCTCCTCCCTCTTTCTCTCTCTCTCAGTCTTGATGAGGTCCCTCTCTCTCTTCTGTCCTCCCTCTTTCTCCCCCTCTCTCTCTCAGCCTTAACGAGGTCCATCTCTCTTCTCTCCTCCCCTCCCCCCCTCGTTCTCTCAGTGTTATGGGGCCCCTGTGTCTCCGGGGCCCTCTGCAGTTAAACACACACAGGAGACCCTCAGAGTGCAGACCTCGGGGGAGAGATGATTAAAGGCGAGCGGAGCGAAGACGAGGCCACGTACAGAGAAAAGCGTCGTGTGGAGGTCTGGAGCCGTCACCTTCTAAAGGTTAAACTGGAGCGGGGGATTTTGAAGAAGACGTACGGCGCTTTTTCTGCTCGTTTAATACACGTGCGCGGATCAGGACTGTGCATTTTGACACAGCTTCATAGAACTGGATCATTGACTTCCTGTTACGATCACATTTTGAAGCACAATACAAAGGTTTCGCAAAAAAAAAAATTCACACCATCATTTCCCAGGCCAATAATTAAGGCAATTCTAATTAAAATAACCTCAAATTTTCCACAGAATGTAGAGAAACAGATCAACATTTTATATTTAATGCTTTAATTTTGTTCTATTTTCAGCTTGAGCCGTTCAATTCCATTCACTTCACTTCTCATGATCTTCAAATTTTTGGTCCCGAGTCTAAATTCGTTTGCCAGTTGGTGACGGCTGCGCAGTCTTGGGTGAGTGTGTGTGAGCAGATTCCAAAAACGCAAAATGACTTCACTTTGGGAGTGAACGGCTCAACCTGAAAACCGAACAAAAATAAAACATTAAATATAAAATCTCGATCTGTTTCTATATATTTTGTGAACATTCGAGGTTGTTTCAACATGAAATGCCAAAATCATTGGGCCGTGAAATGATGACACATTTTTTGGGACACCCTCAATCATTCGGGCTTTCGGATATTGAACAAGTGGAAAAGTACTGAGCAGTGGGTGGAGATAAGGGGAAGGTGAAAGCGGCAATTTTCGGAGAATTCAAATCTCAAATGCAGAACAATGGCAGATTACTCAAAGATGTAACATCGCTCGTTCAGATTTTTTATGATATTTGGCGTCTGGGATTATCACTCCCTATCACTCCCCCCTCCCCCTCCATCTTGATGGGGTCCCTCTCTCTCTTCTCTCCCTCTCCTCTCTCTCTCTCTCTCTCTCTCTCTCAGTCTTGATGGGGTCCCTCTGTCTTCTCTCCTCTCTCCTCCCCCTTTCTCTTCTCTCTCTCAGTTCTGATGAGGTCCCTCTCCTCTCTCTCTCAGTCTTGATGAGGTCCCTCGCTCTTCTCTCTTTCTCTCAGTCCTGATGAGATCCCTCTCTCTTCTCTCTCTCTCTCTCACTCTATCTCTCTCCGTGATGAGGTCCCTCTTTCTTCTCTCTCTCTCTCAGTCTTGATGAGGTCCCTCTCTCTTCTTTCTCTCAGTCGTGATGAGTTCCCTTTTTCTCTCTCTCAGTCTTGATGAGGTCCCTCTCTCTTCTTTCTCTCAGTCTTGATGGGGTCCCTCTCTCTCTTCTCTCCTCCCTCTTTCTCCCCTTCTCTCTCTCTCAGTCTTGATGAGGTCCCTCTCTCTCTCCTCCCCTCCCTCTCTTTCTCCCCCTCTCTCTCTCAGTCTTGATGAGGTCCCTCTCTCTCTTATCTCCTCCCTCTTTCTCCCTTTCTCTCTCTCAGTCTTGATGAGGTCCCTCTCTCTCTCCTCCCCTCCCTCTCTTTCTCCCCCTCTCTCTCTCAGTCTTGATGAGGTCCCTCTCTCTCTTCTCACCTCCCTCTTTCTCCCCTTCTCTCTCTCTCAGTCTTGATGAGGTCCCTCTCTCTCTCCTCCCCTCCCTCTCTTTCTCCCCCTCTCTCTCTCAGTCTTGATGAAGTACATTGCACGTTCAGATTTTTTATGATATTTGGCGTCTGGGATTACATAATCTCTGAAAGTCTTAAAAATGTAAATAAAATTAAAAAGGGTCCAATGTTAAAGGTCCGATATCACACAAAAGCTTTAGGCCATGTTCTAATGTTGTTACCTCATGAAAACAAAACACCTGGAGTTGTGTTTTGTTTCATTCACACATGTTTGAGCGACTCTTTATTATTAGTCTGTTTACATCTCCAAAGCTCAAAATGCTCTGTTCCACTTTGTGATGTCATGAAATAGCTACCTTTAACCTTTACTTCATTATAGATTAGGGATGGAACGATATCCAAATCTCTCTGTACGATATTTTCACCATAAACATCTCACCGTACCAGATTTATTGCAATATTTTGTGGAGGCAAAAAACTGTGAATCTGCTCCTTTTTCCTCTAAAAATGCTTCACAAAACTTAATCCAAAGAATGAAGATGTAAAAGTGCTTAGAACAGTTATTTCTTCATGTCGTCTGCACTGAAACGGAGCAAAGGATCATGGTCTATGTAGTTCCCTCTGTTTTTTTTGTTTTTTGTTTTAGCTATTTCTGCATCAGAACTATTCATTCAAGCAAAGAGACTTGGGATTCGATATATTATTGTGATGGTCCACGATATTATTGTGAGACCTTTGACGATACGATATCACCAGATTTCAGTTATTGTTACATCATTAGTACAGATTATAGCAATACCAGGGCTGAAATGATCCAAATGATTCTAGTGAAGATGTATTGAGTTTAACAACACAATGGAGCACTTCCTGTATTACCACATGACATCACAAGGTGGAACAGAGTTTTTTTTTTATAGTTTGAGAGGAGAACTCAGCCTAAATCTGCAGGGTTTGTGTGTTAAAATGTTTGAATGAAACAAAACACAACTCCAGGTCTGTTTGTAATGAGGAAACATTATAACGTAGATCAGTAAATAGTGTAATATGGGCCCTTTACTTGTTTTTCCAGTGTTTTAAGTAAATGGAAGTATAATTCAGCTGTAACTTTTCGAAATATGCAAACCAAGCGTTGAAAATAAAGTATCCCTCACTCCTTGGCCTCTTCAGGTGAGAAGGGTTTAAAATCAGGACAGGGGCACATCCGTAGGAGCAGGAGCAGAGGGTACGACGGCTCTTCACGCTGCAGTTTTCTCTCATAACAGCTCCCAAGTGTGGTGGAGAGGTACTCCAAAGACCAGCATGCACCTGGGCCAGCACTCCACAGACCAGCATGCACCTGGGCCAGCTCACAGCCTTTTGTTCTGCACCACTTTCGCTGTGGCCCCTCTGCCCTCGACATCTGGGCCCACGCAAACACACACACTCACACCCTGCACTGTTATGGAGATGGTGGAGGATATGTGCTTAGAAACATTAACGCAAAAATAAAAGGTGCACTGTGTAACTTTTTGCTCTGGGGTTTGTCACCTGCTTGTTTCCATGGATATGTCATTGCTCTGCCTGGAATGTTCCACAGTGTGACATTAAACAGCTCTACTTTACATTTATTCAATTACAGGTGGTTTTATCGCTCAAAATTACCTAGAAAAACAGGCATTGTGACTGTGAGCGGCGTCGCCTCTCCACAGATCTGACCTGCAACTTGGTCTGGTTTGGTCTCCATGGAGATAGAAAGGTTTAATATCATACTGTGAAACATTCCAGACAAAGCAATAACGTCTCCATGAAGAAAAGCATTTGACGGACCCTCTATGATAAAAGTTCCACAAAGCAACTTTAAGTTCAGAATAGATTTATTTATTAGTGAATATATAATGTTTCATTTTGTTATGGCCAATATTTAAAAATGTAACATGTTTTTTTAAATTCATTATAAAAGGTAAACTAAGCAACTTTTCTGCGTGCCCATCCATCCATCTTCTGCTTTGTCCGGCTGGGTTGTGGGGGCAGCAGTTCACCGCCCAGTCCTCTGCACCTGACCCCTATGACCCCTATGGTCCTGTGGACCCACATCGTCCTTTCGGAATGAGCTCAGCCAGGCACCGGGTGACGTCATGGTCCTTGAGTTCAGTTCATAGGGTGCTGGCAGGTTTTGGGTTGATGGAGGAAACCCATCCAGACACAGGGAGAACATGCAAACTCCACACAGAAAGGGCCGAACGACCTGGGGATCGAACTTGAAACCTTCTGTGAGGCATGAGTGTTGCCACTCAGCCACTGTACCACTTTTCTACTTTGCCTTTCTTAATGAATATGTTACTGTTGCATGGAATGTTCCATGGTTTGGCATTAAAACATACTGTATCTACTGTAGCATTTATTCAATTATGGTTTTTTTTATTGCTAAACAAATCCTTAAAAAAAAGCAAAAAAAAAAAAAAAAATACATTCTTACTGTGAGCAGACACACCTCCTCATAGATCTGACCTGTAACTTGGTTTGACGTCACTTATGTGTGTCCACGATGACAGAAATGACAACAGATACGTTAATTTTGTTTTTTTCCCAACGTCCAAGACAAAACAACACCACTTCAATAGAGACAAGCAGGTGGCGGGCCCTCTACCAGAAATGTTCCACAGTGCCTCTTTAATATTCTTTGTGTTTTGACTTGTTTGTTATGTAAGACAGGACAAACTGCAGTAAAGATATGAAAGAAAAAGCCGGACTCACATTGAAATAACCCTGTATGCACGGAGCAGATGAAACCACAGGAGTATTTTTAGCACAGACATATTTTGGGTCACTCTGCCCGTGGCTCCTGTATTTTCACCAGCTTTGATCTGTCACTTTGCGAAATTTTCAAAAGGAAAAGCCGAGTTTATTCTGTTTTAAATGACCTGAAGCGCTGAACAAAACGCACGTCTATTTTAGTGACGTTTGAGTCCTGGTGTTTGCCCAATTTTACTGTTCTAAACTCAACTTAAAGCTCCTATAGTGCACAGAATGGACTCTTGTGAGCATTAAGTCGCACTGGAGCACTTCCTGTATCACCACATGACATCACGAGGTGGAACGGAGTGTTTTCAGTTTGAGAAAAGAACAGGATTTGTGTGAATGAAACAACACACAATTCCAGAGGTGTTTTTTGATGAGAAAACAGCATTAAAACAGACATAAAACAGCAGAAGAATGTGAATTATTTTTGTGTTAATCCCAAAGTCCTTGTGTGAATAATTGATGTTTTAAAAAATGCGTGAAATACTTTATGTGTTCAACAGCAGAGATACACCAGGGAAATCTCTCTTCATTTGCATTTGAACCACTCCACAAACAACAAAGTATTCTGTATATTTTATAAGTTTGCAACCATTTCTGTTATTGCATTCATCCACCTCTCCCACCTCCCTCTCCTTCTCTTAGTTCTCTTTTTTGCACTCTAGTTCTCTCTCTCTCTCTAGTTCTCCCCCTCTACTTCTCTCCCTTTCTCTCTTTCTAGTTCAATCAGAGTTAAAAATCATGTCAGTCCCTGGTTCAGTCCTGCTCTGTCTGAGCTAATTCTCCTTAAACAGCACCTTTGGCGTACGGCAAAAGTGTCTAATAAAATCTTAAATAAAAATTTCAAACAGCAGCTCACCGTACATGGCCCTGACCCAAAACAATTTTAGAACACTGTCAAGACCCTGGAAAACAAAAAAATCTCTTTCACGCCTTCCTACTGTTATTAAAACAAATGGTAAAAAAGAATACAATGGTCAGTTACTTTAACACACATTTTGCTTCAGCTGGTTGTGCCTATAGGGACAATACATCTCCCCCCACCCAACCTGTGTCCACCTCTGCTGCCCCGGAGCACCCGTCCTTCTCGTTCCAGCCAGTACAGGCGGAGGATGTTCTTGCAGAGTTGTGTGTTCTGGACACTCACAAAGCGGCTGGACTTGACTCATTAGATCAATTTTTCTTCAAAACTGCAGCTCACATCATTGCTGCTCCGATCTCCTGCCTATTCAATCTCTCCTTACAAACTGGTGTTTTTTCCACAGGACTGGAAATGTGCCGCTGTCGCTCCTCTTTTTAAAGGTGGTGACAGCACTGATTTGAACTGTTATAGGCCCATATCAGTTCTGCCCTGCCTGTCTAAAATACTGGAGAGACTGGTCAGCAAACAGCTCCTGCACCACCTGGAGACTCACAACATCCTGAGTCCAGTGCAGTCTGGCTTCAGAGCAGGACACAGCTGTATCTCAGCTACAATGAAGGTCCTGAACGACATCATCTGTGCCACTGACAACAAAGAATATTGTGTTGCTGTTTTTGTTGACTTCGCTAAGGCTTTTGATTCTGTTGACCATCATTTACTGCTGCGAAGACTTAAAAACACAGGGCTGTCTGATAGCTGCTTGTCATGGTTTAACAGTGGTTAACATGGTTCTTCGTACATTACGCTCCAGCGGTCTGATTAATCTGGTCACCCCTAAAGCCCTAAAGCACTTCCTTTGGTCGCCGATCATTCCAGTTCGCCACTGCAAGCGACTGGAACAGTTTGCAGCGCTCTCTTAAACTCACCTCGTTTATTCCAATCAGCACATTTAAGAACTCACTGCATGTTACTGTCCAAGATCATTGCACCTGTTTTTTTTTATTTTATTTTTTTTAAGTTGTAGCCTTTTATTATCCCTGTTGTTATTGTTCATGTTGCACTGTTTGCTTTGTATGAATGTATCTGTTCAATGTGCTGCTTGTTAATGCTGCCTCTTGGCCAGGTCGCCATTGTAAATGAGAATTGGTTCTCAACTGGTTTACCTGGTTAAATAAAGGTTAATAATAATAATAAATAATCTAGTTCTCTCTTTCTAGTTCTCTATCTTCTCTCTCTAGTTCTCTCTCTCTAGTTCTCCCCCTCTAGTTCTATCCCTTTCTCTCTTTCTAGTTCTCTCTCTATCTTTTCTCTCCAGTTCTCTTTCTCCACTTCTCTCTCCCTCCCCCTTCTCTCTCCCTTCCTCTCTATCCCCTTCTCTCTTTAGTTCTCTTTCTCTACTTCTCTCTCTCCCTTCCTCTCTCTATCCCCTTCTCTCTCAAGTTGTCTTTCTCTACCTCACTCTCTCCCCCTTCTCTCTCTCCCATCCTCTCTCTATCCCCTTCTCTCTCTAGTTCTCTTTTTCTACTTCTCTCTCTCCCCCTTCTCTCTCCTCCTTCTCCCTCCCTCCCTCTCTCTCTCTGTCAGATTGTTCTTGTAGAATTTGCCTTTGGGCTCCGCACAAATAAATGACTGAATGTGTAATCGTGTATTTGGGCTCCAGGAGTTTCCATCATGTCGAGCACCATGAGGACAACAGACAACAAACTGACGCTTAAAGAAAACTCTACGAAAATCTCCGGTTCGACGTAGTTTGAGCAAAAATTTCAATTGTTCATCTTGTTTTTACTGCAAAAGGAAAGATTTATGTTCTATCTAAAAACCCTGAAAAAACAATTTGCAGTTCTCTAAAGTTACTCCTCACTTATAGTCCAATAGCTTAGCTCCAAAATATAAAGGAATTGTTCAGTTTGTGATACAAGCATGAGATTTGGTACACGTATAGCCAAAGGCATTCCAAAAAGATTTAGATATGGAGGCATTGTGAATTTTCAACATGGCGCCCATGGCAGCTGTTTTTCAAAATGGCCGCCAGCAACAACTGTTTTCTATAGGGATGGGTACAGAATGTTATTGCAGACAAGATTTGTTGAATTTATTTACCATATTTACTTGGTAATGTGGTTTTTTGATAATTGAACATTTCATTGTAAATTCAAAATGGCCACCATTTCTTCAGAATGCTTTACTTATGACATCAAGTGAATGCTTGATCATGGCCACAGTGTGAGCACTTTCGTGAAACAGTGGAAGGAGTACAGTGGAACATGTGGCACGATTTTTTTTTAACCTTTATTTACCCAGGAAAGTCCCATTGAGATTACTAATCTCTTTTTCAAGGGAGTCCTGCCATGCACACATCACTTTCATACTAGGCAACGTGGGTGAAGTGTCTTGCCTGAGGACACAACGACAGTTTTCGCCACTGGCGCCCCACTGTGGCACCTGGAAATCCCAGTGGTCTCCCATCCAAGTACTAACCAGGCCCGGCCCTGCTTAGCTTCTGAGATCTGACGAGATCAGGCTTTGACAAGCTGGTATGGCCACAATTCCTTGTGTCTGCTGGCTAGCATGGAAGGCAGCCCAAGAGATATCCAATGAATCATCTGCAGTCCTTTCGTTTTCAATGACCTCACTTGCATTTTCCAACCACTGGTACTCTTCCTTGGTATGCTGGCTAATGCCATCTCTATTGAGTGATTTTAGCCTGCTTTCTGGAACCTGTGAGACCTTGATTTTGCTAGCAACAGGGGGGACCTCAGTGTAGTATGCTGGCAAACGGTCAATGGTCTTTGAATATCCTCCCTCAGGCCCACTGAGTACATCAAAGCTTCGGTCAGTCCCTTCACCAACAAAAGATGGATGCTGGATCAAACAGATTGCCGTACCATGGAAAGAATCCCTGGCTGTTGTAGAACTGGGATTATGATCAATATTGTCAACAGCAGCCATGGTAAACACATGGCCACGTAACTGTGGAGGGCATACCACTTGTTCTCTGTGAAACTGCTGGCAGACATGGTTCCCCATCTGAGTTGAGAGCTGAAGAACCCGATCATAGGATACGCTCAAACCCAGATGTGCCATTTTATCTACAAGTTCCCTTTTACACGTGTGGGCATGCAGCATCAGTCCTATGTATAATGGAACTGGTGTCTCCTGTGCAGTACTGTGTCTGACAAAAGCTGCTGTGTCTGGTGCTCGCTTGTGCTTAACACTGTTGAGTTTGAGCAACTGAGCAATCGTAAGTGCTGCAGGAGATGTTGCTTCTTCCATCTGGTCTTTGATGCTGGGTCCTTCTAGGACCATGTTCACAAGGGTAAGCAACAGCTTTGGCACAGAGTCCTTTTGGCATTGTCCAGGAAAACCATTAAATGGTTTGGCCTCACCAAATATGTGACGGCGGACAATCTGTGCAGCACGTGCAATGTGCATAGCATCTTGGTTGTTATCCTGCTCACAGGCTTTGGCAAGAGCAGTGCCGATGTCTTCTTCAAAGGCCATCAAGACATCTCTTCCCCTGGTGTAAGCTCGCATATCAGGGAACTCAGCAAGAAGTTTCTCTTTCAGCCTTGAAGAGTTAACTCTGTTATCAACCTCTACTCCTAGCTGTTCCATTTGTGACTTGTAGAGCTGGGAAAGTTCTGCTAGTTTGAAGGTGCTGAGGCATCATGTTGTCTGGTCTCTTCTATGTAAAGCACCAACTCGGCAAACACAGCACCAGAGGTTGATGCTGCATCTCCCTGGCCATTATCTACAAGACCTTCTAAATGAACCTTTCTGGCATGATTATATAGACCTACAAGACATTTGGGGTGATATTTAGCTTCAATAGCCACCATGTCCCCAGCACTAAGTCGCCCAAGTAACTCTGTGTCTTGAAGTAGGGATGCAGCAGCACGCACTCGATTATCCAATTGAAATGTTGCAGCCTCATGAAGGCCTTCATTCCCAGCAGGCTGTCTGCAGAAGAAACAGATGTCTTGTCTCATTTCAGGAGCCCGACTTGGCTGGGACCTTCGGAGTTTGCATTCTGATTCTTCATCAGGACTTTCACTGCATGCTCGCTTTTTTGCTCTTTTCAACATTGTTTCATTATACTTCAGGCTGCATGTATGATGATATTGAGCTTTGTTCGCAACCATGGCTGCTTCAATACCGTGACCCTCATCCAGTCGTCCAATCCGAAATGTTGAAGGGAGCTGGCCAAGTTTATTGAACTGGATTAAATGCTCTGCAAGTGAAGTGTAACCACTCCCCTTGTCTGCTCGCTTGGACTGCAAAGGACATCTCAATGCCTCTGCTGTGTGTTCTTGGCATATAATACAGAGCTTCCAGTCAGTCTTGGCTGTGCAAGAAGTTGATGGTCCTTGACCATCAAAATTCATAAGTTGGAATTTCTTTGACATTTTCTCATCCAACAAAAAACTTTCTTTGATGTAGGCAAATACTATCCTTTTACCACCTTTTACCACTTGTACTTTTACTACCGGTACTTTTATTAGATAAACACATTAAAGTATGGGATACAACTAGGTTCGGATAATTTGCCCTACACCTAGCCCGATCGTTCATTCAGTACCATTTAATTCCTGTGCGATCTGTGCACCATCCGGGTAACTATATGAAAGTTATACAAAGCCCTGTTACCCTTGGCTCGGCTCTCCCGCGCTGGCACATCCTGTTCATTCAGGTGTGGCTATCTAACTACATCTAATGTAAACTACATGGATGTGGGGCTAACATTAGATAGCATTTAGGAAACTAAACTACACTACCACTAAACCATCACCGAAACCAGCACATTAATAACAGAAACTATGGCATTATTAGGCGGAGTGTACTTAGCTGGCACTGAACCCCATGCCGAGTTTCACAGCAGTGGTGTTGCCAGTGTGCCCTGGCTGTGCTTAAACAGCCACTCTATTACATGTCCATTCATCGAATGGTTCAGTTGTTGCTGGTATAGGAATTGTTATGTTTATTAGATCACATTGTAACAAAATAGATAATAACTTTTCTTGCAATTATAATTTTGATTTTGGCCATATGGCTGCCATCTTGAAAGAAACAGTGATACTATACAGTACATTAAGTATAGAGTGAGATAAAAGGAAGCCTCTGGTCAATTCCAAAGTTCCAAATTTGGATTCTGCATCATAAAAAAATGACCGATTTGACACCGATATCACCTATATCAGACAATCATACAAGTGACGGCTGCCATCTTGAAATTGGCGGCCATCTTGAATATTCATGACAAATTTTCAATTATCCATAAGACATTTACCAAGTACTATGAATGGTAAATATGTCTAAAATATTATATTATATCCATTACTTATAAGAAAACTGTTGTTGCAGCCATTTTGAAAAATGGCTGCCATGGGCACCATGTTGAAAATTCATGATGCCTCCATATCCAGTTCTTTTTGGAATGCCTTTGGCTGTATGTGTACCAATTTTCATGCTTGTATCACAAACTGAACGGTTGTTTTGGTTAACCGCTGCGCTATTACTTCATGCATTCAGAGCAGAGTTCTGCCGTCACAGTACTAACGCTAACAACAACTAGCATGCTAACTGCAAACATCCTGATTCTCTTGCCTTGATTTGACATATTTTGCTCGGATACATGGGGAAATATTTAGTGTTTTGTTTCATTCACACATTTTCAACACCCAAATTCTGCTTATTGTGGTAGTACAGGAAGTGTTCCACCGTGTTTTCAAACTCCACACACCAGAGCATTTTGAGCTTTGGAGATAAAGACGGACTAACCCTGTGCTTTACTGAATGTTAGTAGTCGATAAATCCGAGTCAGTTCTCTTGACATGTGTTTGTAAATGCGTTTCTTTGCAACTGTTGGGAAAAATATGGATGCCAGAGGAGGTTTAATGTAATGTTGCAAGCTCCTGCTAATCAATAAACATAGATATAGAATGGTAGATCTCACGTTCGGCCTCTTGGCGTGCATTAAAACCGCCGCCATCTTGGGACAGGGGTTCTATGGTCTGAGCATGGATATATAATAAGAGGTGATAAAGTACGCCCCCTCTGTCCGGGACGAGAGTTGTCTCCCATAGAAGCCCACTGTACTTTTGGAGAAATCACACTGCCTGTGCTCTGACAGGGCATCCACACCTTTTATAAAGGTCGGATTTTGTAGGGATTCTTCTGTATTTTTACAATATGAATTTTATTTTATTTTTTTTTATCGTCAAAGTGCCTAAAAATCACCTTTGTAACAGTTAGCCTCACCCCGCTCTGAGCCCGCGCTAGCTCCGCTCCACATCACTTGGCTGCAAACAAGGAAGTAAATGTGGAGGTAAAAAAAATCTTTTTTAGGGTCATGTGCCAATGAGAACTAAAACGGGTATAAAACAGGACTAAAATAGGTCCAAACCAGGACTGAACCAGGACTAAAACTGGTATAAAACAGGTCCAAACCAGGACTAAACCAAACAATCAATCAATCAATCAATCAATCAATCAATGGTGACCAAAGTGCTTTCCAATTAAAAACAGAAAATACAACAATACAAAAGACAGAACATTATACAGAATACAACAATGTAAACAACAGCAAAACACACAAGGCAGAAAAATTACGTGCCACAAACTACTAAGCATTAAAAGCCATTTTGAATAAATGTGTTTTGAGCCTAGATTTAAAAAGGTTAAAATCAGTGGTGTTACGTAGCTCAAAGGGCAGATTGTTCCACCGTCTGGGACCAACCACAGAGAAGATCACCCCAGTGTTTGAGCCTGGCACGGGGGACTTCCAAAAGAAGTTGGTTATTTGACCTTAAAGTGCGACTTGATTTTCGGACAGATAAAAGCTCGGTCAAATAATAAGGTGCTAATCCATTAAGAGCTTTAAAAACAAAACGTAAAAATTTAAAGTCAATTCTAAAAGAAACTGGAAGCCAATGAAGTATAAAAAGGACTGGGGTGATGTGCTGATGTCTAAACAAGATTCAAACTAGGACTAAAGCCAACTTGCCGGACACTTTCGTCAGCACTGAAACCGGGGAAGAAGTCGGCTCAGACGCTGTCGGGAGGTAAGTCAGTGTCGATGCACGACTCTGCTGACGGGGACGTACAGATTCATGTCAAAAATCCCCAAACTATCGCGAACACATGCAAGGAGGTTGAACGCAAGATCCACCGTTCAATATCTGCGGAAATCCAACCGACTCAATCTGCACCGAACTAGCTCGAGTTTGCGTTTGGGAACGTCCATTTGATTGACTGTTCCATTGCACTTTCTCGAGGTGGAGGTCATTTTCCCCGAGTCCCGAAGACAATAGAATGAAGAAGAATAATAAGAATTACACAAAACACAACTCCAGGTCAATTTTTGATCAGGTTAAAACATTCTAACGTGACTTAAAGCTCCCAAGAATCCATTTTGTCTAATACACCACGTTGAACTCTAGTTTTAGCTGTAACGTTTTGCGGTTTTGGCGTTTGATGCGTGTTCCACAGTCGTGTTCGGCGTAATCTCGATGTCTCCTGATGATCGGAGGTGTTTTAGTTTCAAAGGAGCGAGTAAAAGCTGTAGATAGAAAAACGAGAAGAAAAAAAGAGAGAGCGGAGGAGAGGAGCAGCCGGGTTAAACGTGTTCATTAAGTTTGGTTCTTTCTCTCGCTGACCCGAACGTGACTCAGATCTCAAACACCTCTGGATCACCAACCACCGCTTGTAACGAGAGGAAAAAAGAGAGTGAAAAAGAGAGAGAGAAAAGGGAGGGGGGAGGTGAGAGAGGAGAGGAAAAGAGAGGAAGAGAGAGGGAAAAAGAGAGAAGGAGGTGGAAAGAGAGATACAGTAAAGGACAGAGAGAGTAAGGGTGAAAGAGGAAGGGAAAGAGAGAGAGGGAAGGAGAGAGTGACAGAGAGAGTAACGGGGAGAGAGAGATTGGAGAAAGAGGGAGAGACATAAAGAAAGAGGGAGAAAATAAAAGAGAGAGGGAAAAAGAGAGAAGGAGGTGGAAAGAGAGATAGAGTAAAGGACAGAGAGAGTAAGGGTGAAAGAGGAAGGGAAAGAGAGAGAGCGAAAAAGAGAGTGACAGAGAGAGTAACGGAGAGAGAGAGAGATGGGAAAAAGAGGGAGAGGGGGAGGGATAAAGAAAGAGGGAGAAAATAAAAAGAGAGAAAGGAGGGAGAGAGGAGGGGAAAAGAGAAAAGAGGTGGAACGAAAGATAGAGTAAAGGACAGAGAGAGCAATAGAGAGTCAGGGTGAAAGAGGAAGGAAAAAGGGGAGGTGAAGGGAGAGAGAAAACAAAGGAGAGAGTGACAGACTAACAGAGAGAGAGAGAGAGCGAGAGAGAAAGAGAGATTGGAGAAAGAGGGAGAGGGGGAAAGACATAAAGAAAGAGGGAGAAAAGAAAAGAGAAATATAACCAGGGTAATGATAATGAGATAACAGAGGTAAGA
>CM060673.1:31050724-31078224 GCA_030686955.1 Odontamblyopus rebecca
GGAAGATTTGGCAGGTTGTGAAGACGCTGCTGCTCCTGAATCCACGGTTTTATCACGTGCTCAGTGTCGGGAACTACACCAAAAGTCGTCATGCGCATGTTTCCAAACGTCTTCTGATAAGCGAGAATAGAGTGCATTAAATCAAAGGTGAAAAGTTTTATATAATATAAATTCTAGGACCTATAAACCTATAAAAATGTATTCTATTTTTTTCTAAACGTATTCCTACCATCTAATTATTCACCCCAGTGATTTTATAAGCACTTTTCATAACTTTCAGAGACCAGAGCAGAGTTTTGCATACCAAATATTATGCTAACAGCGCACTTCCTGGGCCTCGGAGGATTAAACACTTCAGAGTGAGGTCCAGACAGTGGTGGAAGAAGTACTCTGTACTCTGTAAGTAACTGTAAAAGTATCACATGAAAAACTCTAAGTAAAAGTATTAAAGTACATGTTTTAAAATGTACTTAAAGAGTGATTTTAAGATTTAATAAAGCTTCCTATGAAATCATTTTGATACAGATTTGTGCTGAATTTTCATCAACAGAAGCAATATTTTTTTCAGCCATTTTATTTGTATATTTTTGTTTGCTCATATTATAAACCTGATCAGAATAAACCTTCAGCCTTTGCAGCAGGTCTCAAACTGTAATAAAAAAGACTTATTTTTTCAATCCAACTCTAAAATGTAGATAGTACAGATAACTTCTCTGTATGAAGTGAAGTAAAAAAAAAAAATCCACTTCAAAATGAACTTAAGTGAAGTACAAATACCTATATTTTAAACTTCAAGGTGCTTTGTGTAGATTTTCTTGTGGAGGTTCCATCAAATTCTCCATGGAGATGTTACTGTTTTGTCTGGAATGTTCCACAGTATGCTATTAAACCTTTCCATCTTCATGGAGACCAAACCAGACCAAGTTACAGGTCAGATCTGTGGAGAGGCGACCCCGCTCACAGTCAGAATGCCTGTTTTTCTCGGTATTTTGAGCTCTAAAACCACCTGTGCGTGAATACATGTAAAGCAGATCTGTTTAATGTCATACTGCGGAACATTCCAGGCAGAGCAGTGACATATCCATAGAAACCAGCAGGTGACGGACCCCCAGCCTGACTACTTTCTGTTCCACCACTGTGCGCGGCCAGCTAATTTTTGTATCTTTCCAATTCAAGTTGATAATTCTGTTTGTTTTGAGCCACGGGAGAATAGTTTGATTGGATTTCCTGAGTGTTGAGTGAACGATGGCAGAGCCGAGTGGGACGAGAAACAAAGCAGCGGTCTCCTCCCTCATCTGTCCATCACTGCTGCTGTTTTCTCCCATCTGCCGGTGTGAGGCCTGGCAGGATCTCTCTTCATTTCTGCCCAGCTCTCAGTCCTCTCCACACACACTGCATATGGAAATGTTCCCCCTCCAGCCATTACACTGTGTGCATTTATCTGCACATCAGTATCCCGGGTATTAGCCATATCCCGGTTCTGGCAGGATTCGGGATACGCTGTTTGCATGCAGATTGAGAACCCGGAATACTCATATCCCTGTGTCTATGATCAAATGTAGTATCCCGGAATACTCATATCCCTGTGTACATGATCAAATGTAGTATCCCGGAATACTCATATCCCTGTGTACATGATCAAATGTAGTATCCCGGAATACTCATATCCCTGTGTACATGATCAAATGTAGTATCCCGAAATACTCATATCCCTGTGTATATGATCAAATGTAGAATCCCGGAATACTCATATCCCTGTGTACATGATCAAATGTAGTATCCCGGAATACTCATATCCCTGTGTACATGATCAAATGTAGTATCCCGGAATACTCATATCCCTGTGTACATGATCAAATGAAGTATCCCGAAATACTCATATCCCTGTGTACATGATCAAATGTAGTATCCCGGAATACTCATATCCCTGTGTACATGATCAAATGTAGTATCCCGGAATACTCATATCCCTGTGTACATGATCAAATGTAGTATCCCGGAATACTCATATCCCTGTGTACATGATCAAATGTAGTATCCCGGAATACTCATATCCCTGTGTACATGATCAAATGTAGTATCCCGGAATACTCATATCCCTGTGTACATGATCAAATGTAGTATCCCGAAATACTCATATCCCTGTGTACATGATCAAATGTAGTATCCCGGAATACTCATATCCCTGTGTACATGATCAAATGTAGTATCCCGAAATACTCATATCCCTGTGTACATGATCAAATGTAGTATCCCGGAATACTCATATCCCTGTGTACATGATCAAATGTAGTATCCCGGAATACTCATATCCCTGTGTACATGATCAAATGTAGTATCCCGGAATACTCATATCCCTGTGTACATGATCAAATGTAGTATCCCGTGATACTCATATCCCTGTGTACATGATCAAATGTAGTATCCCGTGATACTCATATCCCCGTGTACATGATCAAATGTAGTATCCCGTGATACTCATATCCCTGTGTACATGATCAAATGTAGTATCCCGGAATACTCATATCCCTGTGTACATGATCAAATGTAGTATCCCGGAATACTCATATCCCTGTGTACATGATCAAATGTAGTATCCCGGAATACTCATATCCCTGTGTACATGATCAAATGTAGTATCCCGGAATACTCATATCCCTGTGTACATGATCAAATGTAGTATCCCGTGATACTCATATCCCTGTGTACATGATCAAATGTAGTATCTCGGAATACTCATATCCCTGTGTACATGATCAAATGTAGTATCTCGGAATACTCATATCCCTGTGTACATGATCAAATGTAGTATCCTGGAATACTCATATCCCTGTGTACATGATCAAATGTAGTATCTCGGAATACTCATATCCCTGTGTACATGATCAAATGTAGTATCCTGGAATACTCATATCCCTGTGTACATGATCAAATGTAGTATCTCGGAATACTCATATCCCTGTGTACATGATCAAATGTAGTATCCTGGAATACTCATATCCCTGTGTACATGATCAAATGTAGTATCTCGGAATACTCATATCCCTGTGTACATGATCAAATGTAGTATCCCGGAATACTCATATCCCTGTGTACATGATCAAATGTAGTATCCCGGAATACTCATATCCCTGTGTACATGATCAAATGTAGTATCCCAGTTTCTTGGCATAATCTTACAAAAGCGCAAGTGCAAACATTATATATTTAATAAACTAGGAAAAATACAAACAACCATGAGCTCCTAGGAAGCTCAGGAGGTTCCTAACCAGTGGTAGAGGTATGAGGTATCCCACAATCCACTGTGCAGATCAAACCAAACGTTTCCAGACACTATTGTACAAGTTCTACACTGCAGCAGATTCTTATTTAAAATCTTCTGCATAAATAAACTCAACTTTACAATAAATAAACCGTAACCACTATACTGTCGAGCCACATCAGCCTGTTTGATAATATAATTCAGCTTTGCACACATTTGTTTACATTTTACAGAAACTATACTTAAAAATCACATGACTCATTTGCCTAAACTATAAGAGTAGAAAAAACTGCTCCTTGTATCCTGATGTGTCGGCATCTGTCGGACTTTAAAGGACACGACTCAGTGGAATAGGAGTGTTCTTTCTGTGACAGGATGTTCTGCTGATGGTGAGTCTGTTCTGTGTGTATATCTGTTGGAGGTGCTTCATGTTTAACTTTTCAGAGCTCATACCCGTTCAAGTATGAGGTCATTTCACTCATATACGGTCACTTTATTTATGTCGGTCACTTTATTTTTGTCGGTCACTTATTTATGTTTGCTCTGTTGTTGATGGAAATACTGAAAAGCGTTTGTCTTTCGAATGCATTACAACTGTATGCTGCCGTATTTGGGATACATGCCACAGTATCCTGGTTACTATCGGAATATCCCAGCTACAGTATCCCGGTCTCTCATAACCAGCATACTGAAACCGGGATACTGAGTGTACCTGCACCATGACGAAGCCGGGATACTCAAAAAATCCACTTTGCACATCCAGTATACTGATGTCCTTGTAAACGCACTCAATGACTCACCCCCTCTGCCCATGTATTGCTTCCATTTCTCTCTTTTTACTTTTTACTCCCTCTATTCTGCCCCTCCTCTCTCTCCATCTGTCTCTCTAAGACTTCCTTTACGTTTTGACCCTTTTGTCTTATACTCTCCCCCTTTCCCCTTTTCTGTCACCACTCTTCTTTCTCCCTTCCATCCTCTCCCTTCTCTTTCTCTCCATTTCCTGCCCTCTCTCTCTTACTCCCTCTCTCTCTCTTTCTTCCTCATCCATCCATTTTGCTTTGGACTTGTGTCTCCTCCAAATCTCTCCCTGGAAATGTGTCTCGTCTTGGTTCCCTGTGGTCTTCCTGTTATTTCAGATGATGCCATAACATTCTTCATTTAGAAAGGGACCAGAACTGCTCATATAAAAGGGACATTGCAACTTTTCAACTTTTACAAGATTTTAGCCATGTTATGCAGTGTTGTAGTCAAACCCACAGTAATCCAGACCAAGAACAGTCCGAGACCACAGGATCCCAAGACCAGGACAAGACTAAGACTTCTGAGGGTGGAGACCGAGACAAGATCGAGACCACAAACCCATCGTGACCAAATCAAGACCATCTTTGTCACTTTCGACATTTATTTGTATTTATATCAATTTATTATTATTTTTTTTTAAATAAATCAATCTTCATTTGATCTGGTTAATGTTCATTTAAGCTTAAAATAGGCCGACCCACAGTTTGACAACCCTTTCTTTAATGCTGCTTCCTCTGGCACTTTACAGAAAACAACTTCAAAGTGAATAAAGTGGCTTTTTCCAAGTTCATATCATTTACAGTTACATTAACTTATTAGTTTTGCAGTGATATTTCTCAGCCTCTGCATGGTAATGTGATCACAAAAGACCTCGAGTCTGAGACAAGGCCGAGACCGAGACCAAGCAGTTATCAAAACCGAGACAAGACCGAGTCCAAGCACCTTCAAGACCGAGACAAGACCGAGCTCAAGCACCTTCAAGACCGAGACAAGACCGAGCTCAAGCACCTTCAAGACCGAGACAAGACCGAGCTCAAGCACCTTCAAGACCGAGACAAGATCGAGCTTAAGCACCTTCAAGACCGAGACAAGACCAAGCTCAAGCACCTTCAAGACTGAGACACGACCGAGTCCAAGCACCTTCAAGACCGAGACAAGACCGAGCTCAAGCACCTTCAAGACCGAGACAAGACCAAGCTCAAGCACCTTCAAGACCGAGACAAGACCAAGCTCAAGCACCTTCAAGACCGAGACAAGTCCAAGTCCAAGCAAATTTAAGACTGAGACAAGACCGAGCTCAAGCACCTTCAAGACCGAGACAAGTCCAAGTCCAAGCACCTTCAAGACTGAGACAAGACCGAGCTCAAGCACCTTCAAGACCGAGACAAGACCGAGCTCAAGCACCTTCAAGACCGAGACAAGACCGAGCTCAAGCACCTTCAAGACCGAGACAAGACCGAGCTCAAGCACCTTCAAGACCGAGACAAGACCGAGCTCAAGCACCTTCAAGACCGAGACAAGACCGAGCTCAAGCACCTTCAAGACCGAGACAAGACCGAGCTCAAGCACCTTCAAGACCGAGACAAGACCGAGCTCAAGCACCTTCAAGACCGAGACAAGACCAAGCTCAAGCACCTTCAAGACCGAGAAAAGATCGAGCTTAAGCACCTTCAAGACCAAGACAAGGCCAAGCTCAAGCACCTTCAAGACCGAGACAAGACCGAGTCCAAGCACCTTCAAGACCGAGACAAGACCGAGCTCAAGCACCTTCAAGACCGAGAAAAGATCGAGCTTAAGCACCTTCAAGACCAAGACAAGACCAAGCTCAAGCACCTTCAAGACCGAGACAAGTCCAAGTCCAAGCACCTTCAAGACTGAGACAAGACCGAGCTCAAGCACCTTCAAGACCGAGACAAGACCGAGCTCAAGCACCTTCAAGACCGAGACAAGACCGAGCTCAAGCACCTTCAAGACCGAGAAAAGATCGAGCTTAAGCACCTTCAAGACCGAGACAAGACCAAGCTCAAGCACCTTCAAGACCGAGACAAGACCGAGCTCAAGCACCTTCAAGACCGAGAAAAGATCGAGCTTAAGCACCTTCAAGACCGAGACAAGTCCAAGTCCAAGCACCTTCAAGACCGAGACAAGACCGAGCTCAAGCACCTTCAAGACCGAGAAAAGATCGAGCTTAAGCACCTTCAAGACCGAGACAAGACCAAGCTCAAGCACCTTCAAGACCGAGACAAGTCCAAGTCCAAGCACCTTTAAGACTGAGACAAGACCGAGTCCAAGCACCTTCAAGACCGAGACAAGACCGAGTCCAAGCACCTTCAAGACCGAGACAAGACCAAGCTCAAGCACCTTCAAGACCGAAGACAAGTCCAAGTCCAAGCACCTTTAAGACTGAGACAAGACCGAGTCCAAGCACCTTCAAGACCGAGGCAAGGCCGAGCTCAAGCACCTTCAAGACCGAGAAAAGATCGAGCTTAAGCACCTTCAAGACCGAGACAAGACCAAGCTCAAGCACCTTCAAGACCGAGACAAGACCGAGCTCAAGCACCTTCAAGACCGAGACAAGACCGAGCTCAAGCACCTTCAAGACCGAGACAAGTCCAAGTCCAAGCACCTTTAAGACTGAGACAAGACCGAGCTTAAGCACCTTCAAGACCGAGACAAGACCGAGCTCAAGCACCTTCAAGACCGAGACAAGACCGAGCTCAAGCACCTTCAAGACCGAGACAAGACCGAGCTCAAGCACCTTCAAGACCGAGACAAGACCGAGCTCAAGCACCTTCAAGACCGAGACAAGACCGAGTCCAAGCACCTTCAAGACCGAGACAAGACCGAGCTCAAGCACCTTCAAGACCGAGACAAGACCGAGCTCAAGCACCTTCAAGACCGAGAAAAGATCGAGCTTAAGCACCTTCAAGACCGAGACAAGTCCAAGTCCAAGCACCTTTAAAACCGAGACAAGACCGAGTCCAAGCACCTTCAAGACCGAGACAAGACCGAGCTCAAGCACCTTCAAGACCGAGACAAGACCGAGCTCAAGCACCTTCAAGACCGAGACAAGTCCAAGTCCAAGCACCTTTAAGACTGAGACAAGACCGAGCTCAAGCACCTTCAAGACCGAGACAAGACCGAGCTCAAGCACCTTCAAGACCGAGACAAGACCGAGCTCAAGCACCTTCAAGACCGAGACAAGACCGAGCTCAAGCACCTTCAAGACCGAGACAAGACCGAGCTCAAGCACCTTCAAGACCGAGACAAGTCCAAGTCCAAGCACCTTCAAGACTGAGACAAGACCGAGCTCAAGCACCTTCAAGACCGAGACAAGACCGAGCTCAAGCACCTTCAAGACCGAGACAAGATCGAGCTCAAGCACCTTCAAGACCGAGACAAGACCGAGCTCAAGCACCTTCAAGACCGAAGACAAGTCCAAGTCCAAGCACCTTTAAGACTGAGACAAGACCGAGTCCAAGCACCTTCAAGACCGAGACAAGACCGAGTCCAAATGTGCTTGAGACAAAGACTATAAAATGTTTGATTAATGCTGTATTGTGCTGCATTTGAAGCTTCAGAAAAGTTGTCTAAAAATATATATATTTTCACCTACCCCCAGCTCCGGCTCTTCTTCTTCACTCACTTGATTATTTAAACAAGTTCAGGCTCTGGTTCAAAGTTTTAAAAATACCAAATAGAAAAAAAAAAAAAATCAGCAATAAAACCAAGTAAATTCATGAAAATGTGCTGCGTGTTACGGTGAAATCCCACTTCGAGGAGGCAGTTTTCTGTGCTGCAGTCAACAGGAAGTCGACGGCTTCTTTTATTATTTATTTAAAAACTGACAGCTTATCTTCCTGAGCTCTTTGAGATCAATAATGCGGTTTACAGTTGTAGCTTAATACTTGAAAATATGTGCAGATTTAGAGATTTTGATCTTATTATGAGAATACGCACCGATCAATACAGAAATCTACTGACAGGCCGCTATCAAGATTTTCTACATTCTGACATATACGGAAACCACTTCTCACCCATAAGCCACTGTTGCTCCAAGTGACTGTTATTTGATATTTTGCAACAGATGTCATCAATATTCCCTGGTGGTATGATGCTAACTGTAGGCATTGCTCTGTCTGAGGCTCTGGTACTCAGGTTACAGTCGCAAACTAAGGATTAGCCGACCGTTTTTCACAGTTTCCACCTTTTTTTGCTGAACACCTAAACAGGACCATGAACTTTCGTATTGGTCATAGACTCGTGAAAATGTGCTGTTTAAATCCATGTTGTAATTTTTCTTGAGTGTTCAGACCATGAAAAAACATTGCTGTGCAGAAACATCATGCTGGGGGTGTTCTGGCTGTATGTTCATGACGGAATGTTCAGTTACCACATTAGCAAACAATACCACACCTCTTCAGGAGCCTGTGATCAATACGAGCGTTCATGAACCTGTTTAGGAATAGGAAAAAATACACTGGGCAATTTTTGGCCTGTTTTAAGCCCATTTTTCACTTGTGCAACTTTGGGCTCGGGTCGAGTTTTAGCTTCATCGTGTGTCACGCTTTGTGTCATATACTTGGGGTAACAAGAACCGATGAATACCTCACGACCAGCTCCCGATCGGCAGTCGTAGGCAAGAATATCAAACCTGTTTGAAATCCAGTCGCCTCTCGTGACGGTTGTTAAAGTCATTCGTACAGTGTGAGAATATGAATCGTGAGCATAGACCGTATATATGAGTGGACTAAGCTAACCCGTTAGTCGCCACGTGCCAAACAGGAAGTGCTCCAGGAGGCTCTTCCGGCTCCTTCTCTCCCTTTTTCCCATTGACTTACCTTGAGATCGTATCACTCCTCTCTCAGTACCTGCTCCACTAAGTCTCGTCATTTTGGTCTTAAAATGTTGCCTCTAAGGGCGTTCCAAGATTTGGATGAGCAAAACATGTTCGTATGAAACCGCTCTACATGATCCTGAATTTTTCATTTATAACCAATCAGACGCCTTCATTCCCCGAGGTCGCTGCCACCTAGCACTAGTAACAGCTTTGATTGACAGTTAGTTGTACATAACAGAACATAGAACATAAATCAATGACTTAAACTTACTATTTAAACTTTGATGATAAAAGCTAAAAGTTTCCTTATTATTCTCAAGAATCATCCAAATCCAGCGGTCAGTGCAGGTGCAGAGTATCACATCACCGCTCTGCCATGAGGAGGGCGGCACATTTAACAACCTCAGTCATGATTGGCTCTTGTGGTTGCTATGATACTCGCGGTCGGATTTCCAAATATGGAGCCTGGGACCAAATTTGCTCCTGTAACCGTGGCATCGGAAGCCTTGTTTGAGCGACGCTGACGTTGTGGAGACGTCACACTCACTTAGTCCACTTCTTTTATACAGTCTATGATCGTGAGCTGTGAACTTTTAAACCCTGCGATTTGGTCGTACAGTTTGAGGTGGGGCTGGGAGTGAAATCATCGAAAATAACACACAGTGTACGCCCGGCATAAGTCAGTTGTTTCTGGTCAGACTGTGTTAAAACAAAACTCAGATTAAAGCCCAACTTGCTTAACATTGCTTCAGACAGATTAGTGCCCCCAGTTAGCTTCACACCCCTATGATGATGATATCAGCTGCAAAATATCAAAACAGAACCACTGGCTGCTGCCCAATCCGACAGAGTAGAATTAAAAACCATTCAATACTTTTAACATCTTGCATGAGCTCTGAGCCCGTCGTCCTGTTGTATCTCCTTTCCTCTTCACTATTCATGGTGTTACTCTATCCGCCCGACTTCCCCGAGGACTCCTCCCGACAGAGGAGAACGAAAAATACTGAAAAAGGATACTGGAGAACAAGGACACCTTCTGAAAATACTATCACCATCCTGCAGAAATCTCCCGATTCAGTGAGATTATCCACACGTTTGACCCTCCACACAGCATGTTCCACAGTGTGACATTAAACAGCTCTACCTCACAGTTATCCAATTACAGGTGCTTTTAGAGCTCAAAAATACCTAGAAAAACAGGCAGGAATTCTGATTATGAGCGGGGTCGCCTCTCCATAGATCTGACCTGTAACCCTCCACCAGCAAAGTTACACAATGCAGCTTTAGGTAATAAGTAACTTTAAAAATAGCAGGGTCATTTTTGGTCTACTACATTTTTTGTGTGTGTGGTACAGTCTGCATTAGCTGTATTTTATTAAATTATCTTGAGAAATTTGAAAAAAAATAAAATAATGATTTTCAAAAATACTTAGATTTGCTGGTTTTAATACAATATCGGATTAAGTTCACAGCACATTTTAAACACAACGAAGTATATAGGGACTGAAATCATGTGTAACCTGCTAAATTATTACAAGAATCACATGCATTTTGGAAGCGCTTTGTGTTGCATTTTTTGTATGAAAAGTTTGATTGATTGATTGATTTAACATGTTTAAGCATGTTTTTGCACAAAAGGTTCCATAGTATGGCATTAAACCTATCCATCTCTCAGAGACAAGCAGGGGACAGGTTAGATACTTCTGAGCAATAAAAACATTTACAATTGAAGAAAATCATGATACATTTTTAATCTAAGCACCGCTGCTCTCCAGCAGTTACTCAACATCTGCTCAGCTCACAGTGTAGAGTATAATGCAGCCAAGAATATGAGCATGATCTTATCTCATTTCTGGTCTCATGTAAACTCTGTTTTATCTGAATTGCTTGAAATTTCTTATTTTCCTAACCCTGCCCTTTGTCTCCTTAATGATACCTCTCATGTTTCTCTAAAACCAATCCAAATTAAATTATTGTTTGCTGGCTTTACATCTGCAAAGAAAAGTATTACAAAACACTGGTTTACACCTGATATCTGTATGAAATCCTTCTGGGTACAAAGTCTTTTTAAAATTGTTAACATGGAACTTACTACTGCAAGACTGAATAAAGCTCGACCTGCTACTGTAGAAGCCTGGAAACACTTCTCATCGGATATAATTGCTTGGATGAGACGATAGCTTGTATCACCAGACTTGGGTACTGATCTGTATCATGCAGGTTTTATTTTGATATATTTTAATTTTACTGTTGGTTGACTTTCGCTATTGCTTTATATGGTGATTCTTATTAGGTCTGTAACCCCACCCTCCCTCTCCTTCCCCCGTTGAAAATCAATAAAATGTTGATCACAAAAAAAAAGAATATGAGCATGATCTGTAGGACCAAAGACAAGCATATGACATATCCTATACAACTTTTGCCTGTCAAATGTGTTGACTGTTACAAGACAAACTAAACATCTTGGGTGTATGCTCTCTCCTATGTATGTGTATGGACAGTACAGGATGCTCTGTGCTCAGGCAAACACTCTTAGGCGTAAGTCTGGCTCTTGTACAAATGCTGTAGAGCTGTTCATTTTTAAATCATATTGTGCACCGGAGTACACAGCCCACCTCTGGATTAATTACAAAAAAGCTGTTTGCAAAGACTGCAGGACGCCTACAATAACACTTTGAGGAGGCCATGATGGACAAGCGCCACTGAGATGTTTGTTACTGCATGAATGAACTCTGCAAGCTCTACCAAGAACTTTAATGTACAGTTTTATTTGCAGGCTGAACAAATCAGACAATGAAATCATAATGTCACTCACAAATATGATTAAGATATATGTCCAATATGTGGAGACACTGGAACAGAGAACAACATCAAGGAGGTCACTGAGGTCCAGGAACACATCCACCAGACTGTGAATCGGGATGAGGGGGCATACAGACTATCTCACACCTGAGATACAGCTCTGAAGAAGTCAACCAGCAGATGGCGCCGTCTTCTACTGCATCAAGTAGAACGTCAGCGCCAAAAATGAATTTAAATCAGCAACAAGGAGTGCAGCCAAGACTGTCAAGGTAGAAAATAAAGAGTCCAACTTTCAGCAGTTAATTTACAACCCTAAATGTTATTACAGACAAAAGCAGCAGGATAATTGACCTCATCCACTCGCTTTCCCAAGAGATTTTTAAGTGCTCCTGACAAGTGGTTGTAAATTGTAAAAAGGCCCCATACTAGTTTTTTTTTTATGTTATAATTGTTGTTTCCTCATCAAAAACATACCTGGCCTTGTGTTTTGACCTTGCCGTGGTCTTTTTCCTCCCGGTGCCCTCTCAGTGGTTCAGTTAAATACATCGAAGTGCAGTTTATTCGTTCCCTGTGAAGTCGGAGCAAAGCACAAAAAGCCCAGAAAAGCCTTTGACTTCTTTCAGCAGGAGTCGCCCCTCTTCCCCTCTTCTCCTCTGTGTCTCATCCATTTTAAACTCTCCCTTTAGAAAACTCAAACGCCGTGGAATAAGGTGGAGGTATTCACACTATGCTCTGGCTTTTAAGGAATCATTTTGTCCTGAAAGGTCCATTTTCTCAGACAAATACTGAGGAAAGCTACAGTTGTGTATCTACACTCAACAAAAATATAAACGCAACACTTTTGTTTTTGCTCCCATTTGTCATGAGATGGACTCAAAGATCTAAAATTCATTCCAGATACACAATATTACCATTTCTCTCAAACATTGTTCACGAATCTGTCTAAATGTGTGATAGTGAGCACTTTTGCTTTGCTGAGATAATCCATCCCACCTCACAGGTGTGCCACATCAAGATGCTCATCAGACACCATGATTAGTGCACAAGTGTACCTTAGACTGTCCACAATAAAAGGCCACTCTGAAATGTGCAGTTTTGTCTCACAGCAAAATGCCACAGATGGCGCAAGCATTGAGGGAGCGTGCAATTGGCATGCTGACAGCAGGAATGTCAACCAGATCTGTTGCTCGGGCATTGAATGTTCATTTCTCCACCATAAGCCGTCTCCAAAGAAGTTTCAGAGAATATGGCAGTACATCCAACCGGCCTCACAACCGCAGACCATGTGTAACCACACCAGCCCAGGACCTCCACATCCAGCAGGTTCACCTCCAAGATCGTCTGAGACCAGCTACTCAGACAGCTGCTGAAACAATTGGTTTGCATAACCAAAGAATTTCTGCACAAACTGTCAGAAACCGTCTCAGGGAAGCTCAACTGCATGCTCGTCGTCCTCTTAACCTGACTCCAGATCGTCGCCGTAACAGACTTGAGTGGGCAAATGCCCACATTCGATGGCGTCTGGCACGTTGGAGAGGTGTTCTCTTCACGGATGAATCTCGGTTTACATTGTTCAGGGCAGATGGCAGACAGCGTGTGTGGCGTCGTGTGGGTGAGCGCTTTGCTGATGTCAATGTTGTGGATCGAGTGGCCCATGGTGGTGGTGGGGTTATGGTATGGGCAGGCATCTGTTATGGACGAAGAACACAGGTGCATTTTATTGATGGCATTTTGAATGCACAGAGATACCGTGATGAGATCCTGAGGCCCATTGTTGTGCCATACATCCATGAACATCACCTCATGTTTCAGCAAGATAATGCACGGCCCCATGTTGCAAGGATCTGTACACAATTCTTGGAAGCTGAAAATGTCCCAGTTCTTGCATGGCCAGCATACTCACCGGACATGTCACCCATTGAGCATGTTTGGGATGTGCTTGACCGGCGTATACGACAGCGCGTACCAGTTCCCACTAATATCCAGCAACTTCGCACAGTCATTGAAGAGGAGTGGACCAACATTCCACAGGCCACAATTGACAATCTGATAAACTCTATGCGAAGAAGATGTGTTGCACTGCATGAGGCAAATGGTGGTCACACCAGATACTGATTGGTTCTGAGTCCCCAGACCCCCAATAGAGCAACAACTGCACATTTCAGGGTGGCCTTTTACTGTGGACAGTCTAAGGTACTTGTGCACTAATCATGGTGTCTGATGAGCATCTTGATGTGGCACACCTGTGAGGTGGGATGGATTATCTCAGCAAAGCAAAAGTGCTCACTATCACACATTTAGACAGATTTGTGAACAATGTTTGAGAGAAATGGTAATATTGTGTATCTGGAATGAATTTTAGATCTTTGAGTCCATCTCATGACAAATGGGAGCAAAAACAAAAGTGTTGCGTTTATATATTTGTTGAGTGTATGTATATATATATATATATATATATGTTACATGTTTGAGTAATCTACCATTGTTCTGCATTTGAGATTTGAATTCTCCGAAAATTTCCGCTTTCACCTTCCCCTTATCTCCATCCACTGCTCAGTACTTTTCCACTTGTTCAATATCTGAAAGCCCGAATGACTGAGGGTGTCCCCAAAAATGTGTCATCATTTCACGGCCCAATGATTTTGGCATTTCATGTTGAAACAACCTCAAATGTTCACAAAATATGTAGAAACAGATCAAGATTTTATATTTAATGTTTTATTTTTGTTCTGTTTTCATGTTGAGCCGTTCACTCCCAAAGTGAAGTCATTTTGCGTTTTGGAATCTGCTCACACACACTCACCCAAGACTGTGCAGCCTTTAATGCAAAAGTTGCAAAATGTTCGTATTAACGGGTTCTACATGATCCTGGTGTTTAATTTGCTATTTTGTGCATAAATAAATTCCAGTTCCTAATAAGAAACTCCGCTCCAGATTCACTCCAAAACTAAGATGAGCTTCATGTGACTGGAGCTTCATGTGACTGGAGATGAACGCTACAGGTGACATCACATTTCCTTTGTCCACTTTGTTATACAGTCTGTGATTTATATAAACTGAACACCTGAAAATAAATAAAAGCAAAATGTAACATTCCAGGCAAAGAAAAGGGATTTCACTGGCAATAAGCAGCTGGCATAATCCCTTGCACCAAAAAAGTTCCACGGTGTACCTTTAAAGGAAGCAAAGAAAACCAACATTTTACCAACTGTTGCCCTCACATTCCTTTAAAAAGTCATTTCTGAATTTAGTTTTTGTCAAACTGTGACAATCAAACCGTGTTGCACATCATGCTGCGTCGTGATGGATGCCAAATACGTCATTAGCGACAATTTAACAACGGTCTCTCAGTCAGGTTCAACTGAGTCCTGTCTGCGCTCAGGAAAAAGAAGGGAACAGAAAAGAAAGACGAGAGAGAAAGAGTCGAGCTTTGCCTGTTTACATAACTAAGTCCATATAATGCAATTTTCTGATCTACTGTATGTTAAAATATTGTTTCCTCATCACAAACATACACACAACACATCAAAGCACATCCAAATGATCACAATACAATTTCTCTGAGAACACGCTACAGTGGCTGCAGTCTTACCTCTCAGATCGAGTACAATCTGTATGGTATGATCTCCTCCTTAAAGCCTGTCACAACCGGAATCCCACAAGGGTAAATTTTGGGACCCTTGCTATTCACTATTTACATAAATGACCTCCCGGATGTGTGTAAAGATATCAACATCATCATGTATGCAGATGATGCCGTCATCTATGTACATGGGAAGGATGGAGACCAAGTTGCCTCTGAATTATCTCTGGCCATGACCAAAATCACTGCTTGGCTGAAATCCTCATGTCTTTCGCTAAACCTCAAAAAAACAGTTGCAATGTACTTTGCAAAGACAAACAAAGAGTATAAAAAGTCTAACATTTATGTAAATGGGGTTGAATTAAACATTCTTGGTGTCCACTTGGACCAAACTCTTGGATTTAAAAAAACATATAAAGAAAGTGTCTAATTCAATAAAATACAGTCTCTCCTCGTTCAGGCACATTGGAAACAGCTCGACTCTGGAAGCATCAATGATGTATTTTAATGCAATGATACTTCCTCACATCACCTACAGCACAGGTGTCAAACTCATTTTGGTCCGGGGCCGTATGCAACCTACTTTGATCCCAAAAGGGCCGGATCAGAAAACTCAGTTCTCTCTTCAAGTTATTGTATTTTTCTCCGTGTCTCGTAGTGGTGTTTAAGATTATATTCCTCGAGCAACGCCACTTGTTCCAAACACACTGAGCACAGATTTCCCATTCACCTCTGTCAACAAATAAGAATTAGACTATTTTTCTTGGGAAATCCTGAACTCAGCATCTGCTTTTCTCATTTTTTGACATTTTGCTGATGAGGGTCACGGTCGACAGTCAAAACGATCGTCCTTTAAGAGCGTTTGGAAAAAGGAAGGTCTTCATTTGTGCTGCTCTGGTGGGAGTTGCAACATACAGAAACGCCGGAGACGCTGCTATGCTAAACGGTGCAGAAAATTAACAGAAAAATCTGAAAATTTTAAGTATTTTAATAGAAAAATCAGCGCCCCCGGGCCGCATGTTTGACACATGTGACCTACAGTGTCTCCTGCTGGTCTCAAGCCAATGAGAGCAGCCTTAAGCCTCTGTGATCTGTCTATAACCAGGCCTTAAAGGTTTTAGACAAAAAAACACTTCGTTACCATCATTGTAATATTCTCAGCAAATACAAAATGCTGAGCTTTGACAATCAAATTCTAGATTCCAATCCACGTACTGTGTTTAAAATAGTTAACGAGACTGCGCCGCCTTCACTGAGGACATTTGTTCAGCTGTGCTCAGAGCAGATGAGCCGCTCTTCTAGATCCACAGCCCAAAACAACTGTGTCGTTCCCAAAAGAAGTTCTGCCTTCTCACAAGCTGCATTTTCCTACAAAACTATCAAACAGTGGAACCAGCTCCTGCCGGTCTGAAGCCGTCTGCAGATCTGCACAGTTTCTCTCGAAATTTAAAACAATTTATTCTTGAGAAGCAACTGTGTCAGCATCAGTCCTGTTAAATCAGTAACTTTCTTATTCTGTGGTTTATTTGGTTTACAGTGTTACTGTTAGAGCGTATGTAAATATTTTAATGTTTTGTTTTTTTGTTTTTTTATATGTTTGTAGGATTTTAAATTGTTTTATAGAATGTTGTACTATTTGTAGCATGTTACTTTTAGTGCGCACCTGCCCAGGGACTGCGGATGGAAAATAGCTTTTTTGCTAAATCTGGTGCAAAACATCTCTTTTCTAAGATTAATGTGTTTGTACATGGTCCCTGACAAATAAATAAGAAACTAAACTAAACTAAACTAACTAAACTAAGGTCCATCCACACTTTCCATAGAGGAGCGTTCAAAATAAACTGTGTGATTAATCTGCGTTAAAAAAACACATTAGTGCGATTTTTTTGTGATTAATCGCATGTGTTAACGTTGACAGCCCTAATTAAAATATAAACATGTCCTGCCAAAAGAATAAAAAGTGGGCAAAAGATCTTAAAACTAATAAATATTAATGGTCACATTTTTACCGTAATTTCCGGCCTGTTGATCACAACACTAGGTAACACTAAGTATAAGCCACATCAACTAAATTGTAAAAGAAAATGTACATATATAGGCTGCACTTGTCTATAAGTCGCAGGTGTCCATGTTGTAACTTGAGATATTTACACAGAAAGACTTTTTAAAATGTTTAATTAAATACCGGTACAAGCTTTTTCCCATAGCTTTTTCCGAACAGTCGAACACGGCGGTAAAAAACAGTATTACGACAGGATTATCAGACTACATCACTCGACACTCTCGCAGTATCATGTCAGTGTCTTGTATGATTTCAGCAGATTTCAGACTCTCTCAGGGGGCGGGGATAGGTGTATTGATCAGGTATGAGTGAATGTCCGGCTACTGAAGTGTGAGATGTTTCTTCTCGTCATTTACATTCACACTCACTAACTTATTTTAAACTGTTTTAGTGCTAACACTAGCACTAGCTAACGTTATAGCTTCACGTTAACCGCACAGGCAGCGGCACTTTCTGCACTCAAGCTGCTTTCACATCCGCTGTGTTCATAAACGAATAATCTGTCCATATATTCACTGCATTGTGGTTTAAGCAGCAGGCTTCAAAGTGTGAGGAAAAAATTGCAGCTTTTAGTCCATAAATGACAGGATAAAGCCTTCAAAGCACTCAAACACTTTACATCACGGAACACTCACACATTAGTGCCCACTGGGGATGTAACAATAGCGTAAATATGGTGATATCGTATCGTCAAAGGTCTCACAATAATATCGTGGCCCCTCACAATATATTGAATCCCAAGTCTCTTCGCTTAAGTGAATAGTTTTGGTGCAGCAATAGCTTAAAAAAAAGAAAAAAGAAAAACAGAGGGAACTACATGCTCCGTTTCAGTGCAGACGACATGAAGAAATAACTGTTCTAAGCACTTTGAAATCTTCATTCTTTGGATTAAGGTATTCTAAGATGAAAAAAATATCACAAAATATTGCAAAATACTGGAATAAAATACAGTGATCCCTCGCTATAACGCGGTTCATCTTTCGCGGCTTCGCAGATTTTTTAATGCTTTTTTTTTGTTTTTGTTTTTTAACAGTGCATTGTGTTCTGAATCCTGATTGGCCGAGGGACTGTAGTCTAGAAGTGATAAAAGTTGACTGGTCTTTCACTTACACCAGGGGTCGGCACCTTTAACACTCAAAGAGCCGTTTGGAGCGTCTCCCACAGAAAAGAAAACATGGGCGCCATAAAGAAGGAGGAAAATAACATAAGGACGACGGGAGAAGACACCTGCACCACAGCCTTCAGGAGAAAAAGACGCTACAGGAGTCAGGAGGAAGAGGCTCAGTCAGAGGCACTGTGAAATACACGTGAGTCACAATGTCCAACCTCGTGTTCGTATTCATTAAAATTATTATTTTACAGCATTTTTTAAAAACTATCATAGTTATTTGTAAGAAAACGTTTATATTTTTAAATGCTTGAGCCTGAAAACAGGATTTGATCTTTGGTTTCATTCTATAGTACAGTATTGTATTGTATAATAATTGTAAAAAATAAAGCTGATACTTCACGGATTTCGCCTATCGCGGGTTCTTTTTGGAACGTGACCCCCGCGATAAACGAGGGATCACTGTATCGCAAAAACTATGGTACAGAGAGATTTGGATATCGCTGCATCCATAGTGTACGCAGACACTAGGGACTGTCTTGCTCAAGGACACAACAACAGCTGTGTGTGTGGAGTTGTGGAATTTGAAGTTCCAATATTAGGAATAGTAATGTATTAACTGACAAAATAACTAAATAAAAACACCAGAAACGTGTAGAGCGGGTTTTTACGACCATTTGAACTCACTATACTCCACGCAAATCGACCAAAATCTACAAAAAAGCTTGGCCAAAATGTAAGATATAAACACTTAAATCTATCAGAAAATGACTTAAAAGTAGCAACAAGATCATTTTCCTCTTCAAATAAATGACCTCTAGACTAGAATTAAACAGTCTCAGCACTAATAAGCAGAGAATGAATCTGAAAACAAGATGAATAACCAGGCAGAGACTTTTATTTAGATTTTAACCTCCTTCAAACACCTCCTGAAGTATTTCTAAAAGGATCTCGTATCTTCCCTGCACGTTGTAGCTCGTGTTAACATAATGGGGGAGTCGGCGCAGTCGACGCTGTTACTAAAACCCCGCGATGGCGATAATGGAGCTGATCGAATGTGTTTTGTGCAGATTCCTCGGGGGACTTTAGGTCCGAGGGTCCAGGGGAGGTCACTGCTGAGTCTGTAAATTATTAACAAGGCTGCGAGTTGTAAAAGAGTGAGAAAAAAAAAGAGAAGAAAAATGTTGCCGCCATGACGACCGGGTGGACTTCCTGTCCCCACGGCGGTTTCCACATCTGCCGTTCTGAAACGCAGTTAAAACCCCATCTCTACCTCTCTCCTTCACCTCTCTCTACTTCAGCGGCTTCTCGTTCTTTTTCTCTATCCCTCCCTCACTCTTGCTGTCTCTCTCCTCCTCCTCTCTCCTTCCTCTCCCTCGCTCAAACTGCCAGCCCTCCTCTCTTCTTCTGTCCCTCTCTCCTCACCGTTTTCTCTGTCACCATTTCTCTCTTTTTTCTATTCCTCTCTCCTCATCCTTCTCTATAATCCTTCTCTCTTCTTCTGTCCCTCTCTCCTCATCCTTCTCTATCATCCTTTCTCTCTCTTCTTCTATCCCTCTCTCCTCATCCTTCTCTATCATCCTTTCTCTCTTCTTCTATCCCTCTCTCCTCACCTCTCTCTCTCATCCTTTCTCTCTTCTTCTATCCCTCTCTCATCACCCTTCTCTCTCTTTTTCTATTCTTCTCTCCCCATCCTTCTCTCTCATCCTTTCTCTCTCTTCTTCTATCCCTCTCTCCTCATCCTTCTCTATCATCCTTCTCTCTTCTTCTATCCCTCTCTCCTCACCCTTCTGTCTCTCATCCTTCGCTCTTCTCCTGTCCCTCTCTCCTCACCCTTCTCTCTCTTATCGTTTCTCTCTCTTTTTCTATCCTTCTCTCTCATCCTTCTCTCTTCTTCTATCCCTCTCTCCTCATCCTTCTCTCTTCTTCTATCCCTCTCTCCTCACCCTTCTCTCTCTCATCCTTCTCTCTTTTTCTATTCTTCTCTCCCCATCCTTCTCTCTCATCCTTTCTCTCTCTTCTTCTATCCCTCTCTCCTCAACCTTCTCTCTCTTATCCTTTCTCTCTTCTTCTATCCCTCTCTCCTAATCCTTCTCTCTCTTCTTATGTCCCTCTCTCCACCCTCTCTCATCCTTTCTCTCTTCTTCTATCCCTCTCGCCTCACTTTTTTGATCCTTTCTTTCTCTTCTTCTATCCCTCTCTCCTCACCCTTCTCTCTCTTTTTCTATCCCTCTCCTCACCCTTCTCTCTCGCATCCTTTCTCTCTTCTCACCCTTCTTTCTCTTCTTCTATCCCTCTCTCCTAACCCTTCTCTCTCTTCTTCTATCCCTCTCTTCTCACCCTTTACTCTCATCCTTTCACTCTCTTCTATTCTTCTCTCCTCACCCTCCTCGCTTTCATCATCATCTCTCTCTTCTGTGTCCCTGTTTCCTCCTTCCTATACCTCTCTTTACTGTCCCTCTCAATCTCTGCCTTTCTCTCCCCCTCTTTTTCCCCATCTGCCCCTCACTCTTCTCTCTCTCTCTTCTGTCTTCCTCTCTCCCCCTCTCTCCTCCCCCTTACCCTTATTTCTGTCTCTTCTGTCCCCACTTCTTCTCCCTCTCTACACTGCCCCTCTCAATCTCTCCTTTCTCTCTCTTTCCTTCTACCCCATCACCCTTCTCTTGCTCTTCTATCTCCCTCTCCTCTCTCTCTGTCCTTCTCTTCCTCTCTCCATACCTTTCTTCACTGTCCCTCTCAATCGTCGCTTCTTTCCCCTCAATCTCTCTCCTCCCTTCACCCTTCAGTCTCCCTCTCTCTTCTCTTCCTCCCTCAGTCGGAGAAGCAGACCTGCTGCTCTAAAATGGATTAAGTCACAAACGTTTAAGTCTTTACGTATTTGACTAATGGTGGAAAAAGACCCTTAACTTAACTAAGGAAATGAGAGGTTCTGTATTAGACGTATACGGAACAAAAGAGGAAGGAATAATGATATTACCCTTTAATGATCCTAACTAATGGGTCCCGTATAACTCAGAATCGAGTGTTGTGACTGTTATCTGAAACAAAAACACAACTCCAGGTCTGCTGACGAGGAAACTGTATTAGAACAGATCCAAAAATGGCAGAATAACCTTTAACAAAGCTGAAAAATACAAATATATGAACAGCCTCTTTGACCTCACATCGCTCACTTTTTAAACAAAATACCGACGTGGAGCACACACTTAAACTCGTCACCTTTTAAATATTTAATTATTGTGATAAAAAGACTAAGGTAGCAGATTTTGTAGCATTGGAAGTTGAATTTTCATAGAATATTTGCTCAGTAGCAGTGGTTTTGTTCTCGGTGGACTTGGTTTTCGGGCGGAGGGTCGACCATCTGCTTGTTTTCATCAAGATGTTTCGCAGTACAGCATTAAACTTATGCATCTCCATAAAGACAAATATAAGCACGTTACAGGTCTTTTCCAAGTGTTTCTGAGCAATAAAAACACCTATGATTGAATCAATGACTTTAATACCATACTGTGGGAGCCAGGCTGGCACCATCTACTGGTGTCAGGAATCAGAACACACTCAGCGGTTTGCAAGAACCCCAGAAGTTGTAGTCGGCGCAGCGTCAGTGAAGCCGTGTGTTGGTCAGAATCAACCCGAGCTGTGACAGCAGACTGCAGACGCTCTCCTCCTTTGGACTTACTTTGGCCAATAATAAGACAAAGATCCAGAGCCTTCTCCATCGCTGCCCCCACCCTCTGGAACTCACTACCACAACAACTCAGAGACTGCACCGATCTCCCAACTTTCAAAACAACCTCAAGACCCACCTGTTTAAAGCCGCTTTTAATTTGTAATTTTAACATGTTCTCTCTGAACGTTTAATTTTATGAACTTAATGTTGTATTTGTAATGTTATGTTGTGTTCCTTGTATTGTTATATTTGTGAAGCGTCTTTGAGTATCGTGAAAAGCGCTATATAAATAAAATTTATTATTATTATTATTATTATAACTTCACATTTTTTATCGTACCTTTAATTCGCAAGTTCACCTGCAGAAACGACAGTGCTCGTGGACAGACGTGTTCAGTCTGTTTGCTGTTGTGTCGGTGATGGACTCTGAGCGTTCTGACGCATTACAGACACCAAACAGCAGCGACTGGTTAAATAAAAAAGTACCCGCCTACAATCGAGCAAACGAACCCTAATGCAGACAGTTTCCACGAAGTGAAACCGTCTGATGAATCAGGCTCATACTGTGGAACATTCTGAGGTAAACCACAGAGGCTTAGAACGGGAACTGTACTCACTGCACTGAGAACCTCTGTTACTCAAGTGAGCCCTTTAATCTGAGCTTTAGTTTAACACAGTCTGAACAGAATGAGCTGGCACAAAGGTTGATGGTTCAAATCCCAGTCTGAACAGCGCTTATTGTTGTTTCTTTGGGCAAAACACCCGGGGGAGCGGTCGATGGTGGACTCTGAAAGGATCTTTTACCTGGTCCTGTCCGTATTCTCTACAGGACTATTGTGTAAAGTGAAGTGAAAATCCTGTTATTCTGATATGCTCCAGTTTGTTCTGTGGGTCTTTTGATGTGTGTTGTGTGGTGTTGTGTGGTGTTGTGTGGTGTTGTGTGGTGTTGTGTGGTGTTGTGTGGTGTTGTGTGGTGTTGTGTGGTGTTGTGTGGGGTTGTGTGGTGTTGTGTGGTGTTGTGTGGGGTTGTGTGGGGTTGTGTGGGGTTGTGTGGTGTTGTGTGGGGTTGTGTGGTGTTGTGTGGTGTTGTGTGGGGTTGTGTGTGGTTGTGTGGTGTTGTGTGGTGTTGTGTGTGGTTGTGTGGTGTTGTGTGGTGTTGTGTGGGGTTGTGTGGGGTTGTGTGGGGTTGTGTGGTGTTGTGTGGTGTTGTGTGGTGTTGTGTGGGGTTGTGTGGTGTTGTGTGGGGTTGTGTGGGGTTGTGTGGTGTTGTGTGGTGTTGTGTGGGGTTGTGTGGTGTTGTGTGGTGTTGTGTGGTGTTGTGTGGTGTTGTGTGGTGTTGTGTGGTGTTGTGTGGGGTTGTGTGGGGTTGTGTGGTGTTGTGTGGTGTTGTGTGGTGTTGTGTGGTGTTGTGTGGGGTTGTGAGGTGTTGTGAGGTGTTGTGTGGTGTTGTGTGGGGTTGTGAGGTGTTGTGTGGTGTTGTGTGGTGTTGTGTGGTGTTGTGTGGGGTTGTGTGGGGTTGTGTGGTGTTGTGTGGGGTTGTGTGGTGTTGTGTGGTGTTGTGTGGTGTTGTGTGGGGTTGTGTGGGGTTGTGTGGTGTTGTGTGGGGTTGTGTGGTGTTGTGTGGTGTTGTGTGGGGTTGTGTGGGGTTGTGTGGGGTTGTGTGGGGTTGTGTGGTGTTGTGTGGGGTTGTGTGGGGTTGTGTGGTGTTGTGTGGGGTTGTGTGGTGTTGTTGTGGACAGTGGAGTGGGGTGAGTCTCCCTGGAGGCTCTATCCGTCACCTCTCTCCATAAAACAGAGCAAAAAGACCTTTCCCACTGAGGCCCCGTCTACTGTAAGACTTCAAAGTGCTCTGCATGAATGAACGACTTTATTTATGAGAGAGAGAGCCCAGGAACGAGGGAGGAAGAGGGAGGAGGGAGGGAAGGAGGGAAGGAGAGAGCCCAGAAACGAGGGAGGAGGACGGAGGGAGGGACAGAGGGAGGGAGAGAGAGAAGGGGGAGGGAGAGAAGGAGGGAGGGACTGAGGGAGGGAGAAAAGGAGGCAGAGAAGGAAGGGGAGGTGAAGGAGGGAGAGGAGTGAGAGGTGAAGGAGGGAGAGAAGGGGGGGCGAGGTGAAGGAGGGAGAAATGGCGGGAGAGATGGAGGGGGAGAGGTGAATGAGGGAGGGAGAAGTGTGGAGGAGAGAGGGGGGTAGAAGGAGAGAGAGAAGGAGGGAGAGAAGGAAGGTGAGGTGCAGGAGGGAGGAAGACGTGTGGAGGAGAGAAGGATCGAAGGAGAGGTGAAGGAGGGCGAGGTGAAGGAGAGAGAGAAGGAGGGAGGGAGAAGTGAGGAGAGGAGAGAGAGGGACAGAAGGAGAGAGAAGGAAGGAGGGAGAGAAGGAGGGCAAGGTGAAGGAGGGAGGGAGGTAGATGGGAGAGAGAGAGAGAAGGAGAGAGAGAGATGGAGGAAAGAGAGAATGATGGAGAGGTGATGGAGAGAGAAGTAGAAAGAGAGAGAGAGAGAAAAGTGAGGAGAGGATATAGAGAGGCACAGAAGGAGGGAGACACAAAGAGAGAGGTGAGGTGAGCAAGAGAGGAGGAGAACAGGAGGAAGAACAGGAGGAAGAACAGGAGGAAGAACAGGAGGGAGAACAGGAGGAAGAACAGGAGGAAGAACAGGAGGAAGGTGTAGAGGTGAAGACAGGAGAGGGAGAGAGAGAGAGCGCCAGCCACCTGTCGGACAGAAGAGGAAACGGAGCTAAGGAGAGGTGGAGGTGAGGATAGGCGAGGGAGACAGACAGAAAGAAAGAAAGAGAGGAAGTGAGGACAAAAGAGAAGGAAAAGAAAGGAAGAGGCAGGGAGAGGGTGGGAGAAAAGCATCACAGTGGGAGAATGAGAAACAGAAGGAGGCATAGAAAGAGAGAGAGAGAAAAGAACGAGGTAGCGAGAAAAATAGAGAGGGTGAGAGAGACGGAGTGATAGAGAGATTGAAAGAGAGAGGGAGGAGGCGCGGCGGAGCACTTCACATGATCAGAAAACTAGCGCCGTGGATTGGATCGTCATGGAAACTGCATAGGCTCGGTTTGGAAGAACAAGAGAGAGACAGAGAGAGAGAAGTGAAGAGAGGAGAGAGGGAGAAAGAGAGAGAGAAAAGGAAGGCGAGACAGTCTGTTGTTTTTGTAAAATTGGCTTATGAAACATGATCTGGTAAATTTTCTTTTGACATGAAATATGAAGTCACGGCTCATTTAAAAAAGCGGTGGAAAATCCGTCGGTTTAAACGGCGTCGCAGCGTCGAACTCGTTTTGGAGAAATTTACGTTTATTCAGTTTGGAATTTTTCCTCAGAATTGTCAAATAAAACGAAAAAAAACAACTACAAAAAAACAAAAACAAAACATGGACATATCATTTTAAGGGTTCATTATGTAACTTTTCTAGTCAAGCGTCCATCGTCAGCTTGTTTCCAGGGAGACGCGATTGCTCGGTCGGAATGTCGCGCAGTAAAGTATAGACCACATGTGTCAAACATGTGCCCGGGGCCAGATCCGGCCCTCCAAGACCTTTAATCTGGCTCCTCGGCTGATTTTTCTATTAAAATGCTTAAAATTTTCAGATTTTTCTGTTAATTTTCTGCACCGTTTAGCACAGCAGCGTCTCCGGCGTTTCTGTACGTTGCGACTCCCACCAGAGCAGCACAAATGAAGACTTTCCTCTTTCCAAACGCTCTTAAAGGACGATCGTTCTGACTGTCGACCGTGACCCTCATCAGCAAAATGTCAAAAAATTTGAAAAGCAGATGCCGAGTTCAGGATTTCCCAAGAAAAATAGTCTAATTCTTATTTGTTGACAGAGGTGAATGGGAAATCTGTGCTCAGTGTGTTTGGAACAAGTGGTGTTGCTCGAGGAATATAATCTTAAACACCACTACGAGACACGGAGAAAAATACGATAACGTGAAGAGGGAACTGAGTTTTCTGATCCGGCCCTTTTGGGATCAAAGTAGGTGCATACGGCCCCCGGACCAAAATGAGTTTGACACCCTGACATAGACCGACAAGTGGTGGCGCTAAGTTACAGGTCAGATCTGTGGAGAGGCAACACCATTCTACCATTTTAAGGTATTTTTTTAGCCAGGAAAATAAAAGATGAGTCTAATACCGCACTGTGGAACATTTGAAAAGCATCGCCGTGGAGACAATCAAGCAGGAGACTCTGAAAAGTTACACAGTGTAAGTATAAATGATAATATTAAAAAAAAAATAAACAAAACAGAAACACCTTGAACCAAATCTAAAAATATGGTCCTGTAAACGAAATAATGAGCAAAATTAAAATGCGTTCTTTTGAATTTCAATTAAGAACGAAAAACAATGAAACGGGAAAATTGTTTATTTCATGATTCCATTTACGTGTCAAGCAAAAAACAGATTTCGACCTCTATTTTCCAATATTTAATTTCAGATATTTAATTTAAAATTTAAATAACACCAATCAAAAAACGTCAGAAAGTCTCTGTGCCTGTTTCTCTTTGGCTTATCGCTGTTTATCGGTGTTTATCGCTGTTTATCGTGTTTATCGTGTTTATCGCTTTTTATAGCTTTTTATCGGTGTTTATCGCTGTTTATCGCTGTTTATCGTGTTTATCGTGTTTATCGCTTTTTATAGCTTTTTATCGCTGTTTATCGCTGTTTATCGCTGTTTATCGCTGTTTATCGCTGTTTATCAGTGTTTATCAGTGTTTATCAGTGTTTATCGCTGTTTATCGCTGTTTATCGTGTTTATCGCTTTTTATCGCTGTTTATCGCTGTTTATCGCTGTTTATCGCTGTTTATCGCTGTTTATCGCTGTTTATCAGTGTTTATCAGTGTTTATCGCTGTTTATCGGTGTTTATCGCTGTTTATCGCTGTTTATCGCTGTTTATCAGTGTTTATCGCTGTTTATTGCTGTTTATTGGTGTTTATCGGTGTTTATCGCTGTTTATCGGTGTTTATCGCTGTTTATCAGTGTTTATCAGTGTTTATCGCTGTTTATCGCTGTTTATCGCTGTTTATCGCTGTTTATCGTGTTTATCGCTTTTTATAGCTTTTTATCGCTGTTTATCGCTGTTTATCGCTGTTTATCGCTGTTTATCGCTGTTTATCGCTGTTATCGCTGTTTATCAGTGTTTATCAGTGTTTATCGCTGTTTATCGCTGTTTATCAGTGTTTATCGCTGTTTATTGCTGTTTATTGGTGTTTATCGGTGTTTATCGCTGTTTATCGGTGTTTATCGCTGTTTATCAGTGTTTATCGCTGTTTATTGCTGTTTATTGGTGTTTATCGGTGTTTATCGCTGTTTATCGGTGTTTATCACTGTTTATCGCTGTTTATCAGTGTTTATCGCTGTTTATTGC
>CM060673.1:31083224-31128224 GCA_030686955.1 Odontamblyopus rebecca
CCTGTCAAGTTTTGTAGTATGGCAGGTTATAAATATAAAATCTTGATCTGTTTCTATACATTCTGTGAGCATTTTAGGCTATTTTAACAAGAATTTCCAAAATTATTGACCTGCAAAATGATGACACATTTTTGGGACACTGTGGATCCTGCACTATGCAAAACAAAATCAACATAAAAATTAATGAATCATTTTCCAGATCTGAAGTCTCTCCGTTTAGCACTTTAAAGGGACTGTACCCAATTAAGTCTTTGAGCGAACTTTGTCTTGCCCCAATGCAGATATATTGTATAAGCAGCCCTTAATTATAAAGCGTTTTATAGTTTAATAATCAGGAATTTCACTGTTAGCATGCTAGTTGTTGCTAGCTTTATCGTAATGACAAAGAAATGCTCTGTTCCACATTGTGAAGCGGCAGTTTTCAAGTCAACAGCTAAACTTAACTTCAGTAGAGGCTGGCAATTCCAAATGATTCTAGTGAAGGTGCGTGGAGTTTAAAAACACAGTGGAGCTTCCTGTATTACCACATGATCCATCACAAGGTGGAGGTTTTCTGTTTAAGAGAAGAACTCAGCCTAAATCTGCAGGGTTTGTGTGTTTGCAACTCCAGGTCTGTTTGTGATGAGGAAACATTATAACATAGATCAGAAAAGAGTGTAATAAAAAGTCGATCTCAACCTTTCTAGAAGTAGTTTTCTTTCGGCGTACTGCACACGTGTGCCTCTCGTAGCACAAACGGAGTACATCAAAGTGACAGGCGCCGTGTCGTCTCCGCTCATAGACATGTAACTGTCTGTGCTCATGCAAATGCTCAGCGGCCTGGCCTTCACCGCATATTAAAATCTATTCAAATCAGAGCAGCGCCAGAATGACAAACAGAGGCCATAAAACACAGCGCGCACCGCCAGGAAGCAATCTGCCGAAATGTACGCTTGGCATTTCCAAAGTTCAAAGTTCAGGGGTCATGTTTTGATCATTTACGTCTCGATGTGAGCAGCCGAGCAACCGGTGGAGCTGTATGTGCGATGCAAAGAACGGGGGAGGTAATGTGATGTACTATAGAACCATAGACTGTATGGATAAATGGACAGAGCTAACCCGCTAGTCGTCGCGTTCCAATTAGGAAGTGAGCACGGCAGCTTCGGGCTCCATCAACTTTGACTCCAATTAACGTTCTATTGAAAAATGATCGCCGATTTCTCTGCAACTGCTGCGGTGAGCCTCATCATTTCATCGTAAAATGTTCTTTTTTACCCCCTCTATAAGACCCCAGGAGAATATTTTAATTCCGAGCTATTTAATTCAGAATAATTTATTTGGAATTGAAAAACATTATGTAAACATGGCCAATGAGCCTCCTTTTTTTCGCCCAGCATTAGCAAAAGCTTTGACTGACAGTGTTGGTAAGTTAAGGGACGACACCATCGACACCCTTGCTCCCAGTTGGCTCTTTGGCTGCTAAAATACTCATGGTCAGAATTCCAAATACAAAACTCGACTCCAAATTCGGTTGTATAACCTCGATGAGCTTCATTTGTCTGGAGCTAAACACTATGGGACTCCCTTAGTCCAGCTTTTTAGACAGTATTTCTAGAACAGGATAAAATAAGTAAATGCATTAGTGTTATATTCAACTAACAAGCTAACCACACACTTCCTGATCTCAGAGGATAAGCCGCTTTATAATTAGATGCAGACAGCACACAGCAGCCTCATTTTGCTCAACTGCAAGGGGAAAAAAGAAGAAAAAGACTGTTTTAAAGAGGCATTACGCAACAAGTATCTCCCATAGACTATATTGTGCTGTAACACTGTGACAAAAAAAGGTGTTACAAGCTAAGCTAAAAGTAGTCTAGTCACTATCACTTTAAGGTTCTTCCATCCATCCATCCATCCATCCATCCATCCATCTTCTCCCGCTTAATCCAGCTGGGTCGCGGGGGCAGCTTGCTGCCCAATACTCATAGCACCTGACCCCCCCTATGAACCCCTCTGCAGGTGGTGAGCCCACAGGAGGGTTAAGGTTCTTCTATTCAGATAACCTCATTTTACCTTTACTGCTCCATATGAAACCATGCGCTATTCTTGTATGAAAAGAATCCGTTTTTAGCCTCTTTTTTCTTCAAACTGCTACTACAGGACACCTTCTAAGCAGAGGAGAGGAACGCTGAGGCATGAAATCGCGCGTCTCATTACCAGACAGGTGATAATGGAAAGGCAATGGGGTTGTCCAACAGCAGTAAGAGACACACAGAGGGGTAATGAGAAGAGACGCAGGGACCCAATTTAGCCAATGAGAGCGAGCGCAACCTTTCTCCAGTCTATGGAGCTGTCAGGCAGTCAGTAAGCTGGGTCTGCGTGACATTACAATAAGATATAGTTTAAAAGTGGCTGGAGGGCAGATCTGAACGTCACACAGTTTAAGATTTAACTGTCAGAATGTGTATCGTCCTGGTTTATGTATTGTTAATATCTCTGTATATGCTATTCACATGAAACAAAAAATGGGCGTCTTTATTAGTAAAAATGGACTATATGCAGGGTAGTAGACAGAAGGGGTCAAAGGAGTCTATTGTTCAGGGCCACAGGGATTTAGGGGCCCAGATTTGGACCCTTTCCTTATTAATAATAATGCATCAGTTTTATATAGCGCTTTTCAAGACACTCAAAGATGCTTTACAGAGCATTCTTCATTCACTCCAGACCTGGTGGTGGTAAACTACTATTGTAGCCACAGCTGCCCTGGGGCAGACTGACGGTAGCGAGGCTGCCAATCTGTGCCATCGGCCCCTCCGACCACCACCACCATTCACGCACACACCACTTTCATACTAGGCAATGTGGGTGCTGTGTCTTGCCTAAGGACACTATGACAGTTTTTGCCACTGGCGCCCCCCCTGTGGCACCTGGAATTCCCAGTGTCTCCCATCCAAGTACTAACCAGGCCCGACCCTGCTTAGCTTCTGAGATCTGACGGGATCAGGCTTTTGACGAGCCGGTATGGCCACAATTATTGATTTACATTAGAGAGGGGCCCATGTGATGCATCTTTCCCCAGGCCTCCAGAATTTCTGTCAACGGGCCTGAATATATACTGTATGTGTACATTTAAATTATATATCAGTTGGCCTATATTTTGGGTCGAAAGAGCTGATTTATTTTGAACTATTAACAGGTGAGATGATTTGAGTGCCTCAAAAAGTCTTTCACACATGGAATTACAGAGAGAAGCAGAAGTCAGAAGCCTTTTTGTTGAAAATCAAACAAGACCACGAACGATCATATTCATCACATGCTACTGAAAATTCTATTTTTGGAATTTTTGCTTTAGTTTTCAGACTATTTTAAAACATTTTGACAGTGTTCGCTAATGTGTGCATTGTATCATGGTAACTTCTGAGTATTCCACCAACAGAGATGCATATACAGGGTGACCAGACGTCCCTATTTACCCGAGACAGTCCCAGTTTTGAGCCCTGTCCCCTGTCCCAGTGGATTTAGCCAAGAGACCACCAACAATAAAGAGGGGAATTTTATATTTACCATAGTTTTTGGACTATGTCATGGTTTCGGTGGTTTCTGCGACTTATATATTAAACTATATAATGTCACATGTTGGTTATTTTCACACTGACAGCCATGAAAGGGCGCTCTAAGGCTTGTGTGCCAGTTTTTGCTACTCTCATTACTCCTGTACAACTGAAAATCTAAGGTTTAACATCAATTTGTAAAGACAACTGAGACAGACTGAACACAAATGCAATAAAAAGAAAATCATATTCTGCAGATTAGAAGCTGCAAGTGGTGAAATAAGCAGCCGAGAACTGTAATCGAGCAGCAGAAAGAAAGTTTGGAGTGAGTGAGAAACTTGATTGATTGATTCAGGGTTACACAAGTTAGCTGAGCTCTTTGTGTCTCATCTATTGAGGACTGGCTTGCTCAGAACTGTCTTCAATTAAATTTTAGGAAAACTGAAACTCTGATCATTGCTCCTGAACAGAAAGTTCCTTTGATCAAACAACACCTGGGTTCTCTGGGCTCCTCTTCCCAGCCGAGCCTTAGAAACCTCGGTGTTCTATTTGGCCAGTCAATGTCCCTGGACAGACATTCAAGACTTTTGGTTAAAAACTGCTTCTACCATCTGAGATCTATCTCTAAACTGAGTGCATTATTATCTAAATCTGATCTGGAATTGATTATCCATGCTTTTATTTCTTCTCGTTTAGATTATTGTAATTCTCTTTTTACTTGTTTTAACAAATCTGCAGTCACTCGTCTCCAGTTAGTCCAGAATGCTGCAGCGAGGCTTTTAACAGGAACCAACAGAAGAGCTCACATCACTCCGGTTTTATCTGCTTTACATTGGCTACCTGTCAAATTCAGAATTGATTTTAAAATTTTAGTCTTGACTTTTAGAGCTCTTAATGGACAGGCCCCTGAATACATTTCAGAAATGTTGTTCCCTCACACCTCTGGCCGCTCCCTCCGGTCTTCAGGCCAAAACCTCCTGAAGGTCCCAAAGACCCGATTTAAAACTCGAGGAGACCTGTCCTTTCAAGCAGTCGCCCCTAGACTGTGGAATGCCCTGCCTCTGTCTCTTCGTGTGGCTGAATCTGTTGATTCTTTTAAAAAGCAGCTAAAGACACTGTTATTCAAACAAGCTTTTAGTTAATTCACTGCTCTTTGTCTTATTTACCTGTTTTAACATGTATTATTGTTGTTTTGCATTTCATCTATTTTTACTTGCACTCTGTAAAGCACTTTGTGATTTTATCTGTGAAAGGTGCTATATAAATCAAGTTTACTTACTTACTTACTTACTTGTGAGGCACTGGCGAAAGTGGAGGACACTTGAACTGTAATGAAGAAAACAAAAAAAGCTGCTCCTGCGTCATGCAAAACTGCCGCCTCAGAGCACGAACAACAACGTCCCAAAAGTGTTGAAATGTCTGTTCTTGGTCTCTGATTTGATAAATTTCCCCCAAAAACTGCGGCTTATAGTCCAGTGCGACAGATTAGACTAATACACTGAGCCCCTAACCTTCGTCCAAAAGTATACATCCTAATTTAGATGCTGTGAATGCAACTTATTTTAAACTGTAACTTTTCTGAAATGTTCCACAGCACGGCATTAAACTCACAGCACATCTCAATGGAAACAACAGTAATACCGGATGAGGGTGCAACCTCTCTATTGACCCTGTGCAAAGTCAGTTCCTTTCACTCACACTTAACCGCACATTCTCACATCAAAAGGCTTTTCTTTGGCAGAGGAAGTGTTCATTTTTCACACTTTAATCGAGAGGTGATTTTTCCAAAGCGTCAAATCAAAAGAAAAGAAAGAAGAAATTATGTCAGTCAAGGATTCTAGAGTTCACAGCTCTTCTATTTCACAACCTCCAGCGGCTTCTTCAAATGGATAGATCACACTAGCAGATGGCATGTGGATTTATATGACATACAGATAATAAATCAGGTCTAAACTAAGTCCAGCCATTGGAAGTGAACATAGGCGCGTTTCGGCTACATCGACTCTGGCTCCAATTCACTTTGAAAAACCGCCACTCCGCTCTCTGTAACTGCTGCTGTCAGGCTTGTCATTTTGGCTTTAACATCTTAATTTAAACCGGCTCTATGTGATCCTGGGGTTTTGACTTCACTATTTTGTCCCTAAATGAAGATATGAACATTAATATCAGACAAATGCTGCCTTCTTTCTTAGAGGTTGCTCCTGTTATGCCGGACGTACACTGCGATATTTTCGATGGTTTCACTCAGCTCCGGCTCCAACTGTAAGACCAAATCTCAGGGTTTAAAAGTTCACAGCTCACGATTCATGTTCTTACATGACATGAATGACTTCAACAGTGCAAAACCCTCATGACAGGCGACTGGATTTCAAACAGGTTCGACGTTCTTGCGACCTACGACTGCTGATCGGGAGCTGCTTGTGAGGTATTCATTGGTTCTTGTTACCCCATGTTTACTACACGAAGCACGACGATTAAGCCAAAACTGGGCCCAATCCCAAAAACAGTCACACAAGTGAAAAACTGGCTCAAAAAGGGTCAAAAATTGCACAGTGTACCCCCGGCTTTAACGTTACCAACAGGTTTGATTGACGGTTTTGCCAAATCAGTGGCGCGGGCAGGAAGGGGCGTTACTTTCAACACCCTCCCTCCTGATTGGCTCTTTGGTTGCTATGACATGTGAGCTCGGATTTCCAAATCAAACCCATTGATGCTGTGCAGCTGTCATCACGATTCCCTGGAGGTGTGATGCTAACCTTAGCCACTGCTCTGTCGGACTTTAATTTTAGTTTTATTTTAACACAACCTGAGCAGAAAGAGCTGAATTGGTTGGAACTACTATAGGTGAGATGATTTGTGCTGTTAAACAAGTCCGTCACACATAACCAACAGTTTTACAGATCGTCTCTCTCACCTTTTTGTGGAAAATCAAACTAAACAGGACCATGGACACTTGTACTGATCAGTCTTGACAGTCTTAAAACGTTTTCGACAGTGTTTGATAATGTGTGCTCTGCGTTGCCACGGTAACTGAACATTCCGCCAATAGAGATACATGTGGAACACCCCCAGCGCGATGCCACTGCAGAGTATCAATAACTGCCGGTCTCGACTGGCTTCATTTGGCCGGAGCTGAACGTTGTCACACTCCCTTAGTCCTCCTCTCCGTTCATTCTATGGACTAAAACAAAACTGAGCCACACTATGCACCAGCTGTCTCCAACGGTTTTCCTCCGGTGAGCTACTTTTACAAAATGAAAATGACAGTTTAGCAGTAGCAAATAAACTGAGTGTATATAAGAGCCTCGACAAGCCGGGGAATAGTTTGCTGCCTATAAAACATAAAGCGTTATCCGTTTATCAGTGCACAGCGTTAGACATAAAAATGATACACTTACAATGATCATTCATTCAATTTGACTTATTCAGCACAATACATAGTGTAAATAATCCAGAGTATCATTCGTCTGTGTTAAAACACCTGATTTGATTATTATTATTTTATTTTATTATTTATTTATTTATTTTACTGTTGTTGACGTACTTATGCTTTTACGTGTAGCGCTTTTATTTTGACGGTTAATTGACTTGACATTGAGAACGGCAAAAGACGCTATAGGCATTTTTTTTTTTCATATTTTTTTGTCTTAGTTCAGCCCTTCTGATGAGGCATAAAGTAATGCTGTTGATTTAGAATATGTAAATATGTGTTTTAGATAACTTTGCGTCTTAAAATATCATCTTGGTTGATTTGTGTGTAAATAAGTTATACTTGCACTGGACTTTTTTGTGTATTTGTATTTACACATTGTATTTTGTATTCCTTTTAGCTCTTACGGCTGTTTGGAGGATTTATAGCCATTAAATCTCAAAATCTCTAGTTTAAGTGTCAGTCTTCAATCAGAGGGATATGCTACACATAGAATCCAGAAATCCCTACTTGGAGGGGGGTCGAGAGCTACTGGTGGTATCTTCACCACATCTTCACAAAACCTATAAATTAGAACTGAACTAAACAAAGACTAAATTAGGACTGTTGACTGCTTACATAAGTGTAGTAATGGAGTGTAACATCATCCACAGCGTTCAGCTCCAGTCAGATGAAGCTCGCGGGGCTCGGTTGGTGGAGCGTTTGTCCACTGATCAGAAGGTTGGCGGTTTGGATCCTGCGCTCAACATAAAAACATCACTGTTTGAGTGGTCAGATCGACTAACCCACAGGTTGGTGGTGGGACTCCAGCTACTGTTGCTTTGTCCTTGGGTAAGACACTTAAAGGGATATGACTGGAGAGAAAATAGTACCACATGATTATGAGGTCTGACTTTTTCCCCGTTCACGTTTTGTGACTCAAATGCATCACTCTTTTGGATACATATTGTTTTGAGAAGAAAAAGGCTTTATTTTTATGACCCCAGCCAACTTGCCGGACTACTACGGGGCGACAAAGGTTGGTGGTTCGAATCCCGCTCTCGACATAACCGTCATTGCTGAGTGGTCAGATTCACTGACCCACAGGTCGCTGGTGTGATTACAGCTCCCACAGATGAATGCTGTTGTTGTGTCTTTGGGCGAGACACTTAACCCACCTCACCCTCAGTGTCTGTGTACACTGGTGTATGAATGTGTGTGTGAATGGGTGAGTGGTTCCTTGTTGTAAAGCGTTTTGAGTGGCTTGAAATGTAGAAAAAGCGCGATAAACAATTTACCATTTACTTTCGTCAGCACCGCAACCGTGTGAAGAACTTGGCTCACCGGACGCTGTCGGGAGTTAAGTCAGTGTTGACGCACGACACTGCTGATGGGGACATACGGATTCATGTCAAAAATCCCCAACTATCCCTTTAACCTACCTCGCCCCCAGTGTCTGCATACGCTGGTGTGTGAATGGGTGAGTGGTGTAAAGAGCTTTGAGTGCCTTGAGGATGGAAAAGCGCTGAATAAAAATGTGACCATTTACCAGTTCCATATCAGGAATAGGAATTTATTTACAGACACAACTGCAAAATAAAAACACCAGGATCACGTAGAGTGGGTTAATACAAACATTTTAAGACCAGAATGACGAGGCTCACAGAGAGACGGGGAACAAGTCCCTCATCAGGACGGACCAAAACCCAGGACTCGGTCAGGTTTTATGGACTGACAGAGGAGGTGTCAGTCTTGAATAAGATGTGGAGAAATAGGCCAGCAGGAGTGTTAAAAATACCAGGACTCAGGACCCAGGAGATAGGAGACACTTACTCATCCTCTTCACTTTCAAAGAACACCGCACTTATTTTGACAGCCGATATCGCCGTGTCCACCGACTCAAATGCAGCCAGATCCATCACGTCCAAATTGTATAGTTTTGTTAAAGAAAGTGTGAATGCAAACCAGGAAGCCAGAATGTCCAGTATCTGTCAGTCACAATGTGTTATATCACCTTAAAAAAAATAAAATACATCAGTCTGATTTGTTTTCAATTTGGAGAACAAAAAGTGAAGTAGATGGACAGGTGAGCAGGTTGACGGCACATTTCCCACTCTGTTGTTGTGTGCATGGGTAAGAACCTTCACTCAAAATGCCAGTCAAGTTACGTGGTCTGTCAGGTGATGTTTTCTATATATCATTTGCAAAATATGGTCACTGCATGAACCCAACATTAACTTAAAGGTTTGATATTTCACAAAATTGACTCTTGTGAGCTTTAAGTCATGTTATAATGTTGTTACCTCCTCAAAAACATAACCAGAGATAAGTTTCGTTTCATTCACATGTTTGAGTAACCCTTTATTACTCGTCCGTCTACATCTCCAAAGCTCAAAATGCTCTGTTCCACCTTGTGATGTCATGTGGTGGTCGTTTTCAAGTGAACAGCTGCCTTTTACTTTTGTTCAGTAGAGACTGGCAAATCCAGGACTGAAATTATCCAAATGATTTTAGTGTGTTTTCAGTTTGAGAGAAGAACTCAGCCTAAATATGCAGGATTTATGTGTTAAACATTTGTGAATGAAACAAAACATTACACAGGGTTTCCACGGTAATGGAAATCCTTAGTATCTCTTTCACAACTCCAGCGTTCTGTTAAGTTCTCATTAGACTATTCTGATTATTTCTGAACATCTGCACAGTCGCTCCAGCAGGATAACACACAATAAGGTGTTTTGTTTAAAAGAGACACAATAAAAGCACTGACAGGATTTACAATGTTAAAAAAAACTATAATACCAAACCATAAGGTGAGTGAAAAGGGTTCACATTTCATATTTAGCCCTAAAGGTGCTCAATTCTACACGTGTAGGTGGTATAAAGTCATGGAAAATTCACTTAAGGTCATGAAAAAGTTTTGAAATTTTGTCAGTGAAGAAGAGTGGGAAAACTGATTATAACATAGGTCAGAAAATAGTGTCATATGAGGCCTTCCATGGTGCACTGTGTAACTTTTCTGGTAAAGAAGTAGTCAGCTGCTGGTCTGAAATACAGAGCGCTCACCCCTCCACAGAACTGACGTGTAACTTGGTCTGCTGGCATCAACTGCTTGTAATGATGTAGACAGATAAGTTTAATGCATAAACTGTATCTAGAAATGTAGCGGAAGTGTTCATGGGGGCGTTTCTGGCTCCACTGATTCTGGCTCCAATTGACTTTACATTGAAAAATTGTCGCCTCTCTCTGTTACTGCTGCTGTGGCCTTGTCATTTTAGTCTTAAAACGTTCATATTTACCTACTCTACATGATCCTGCTGTTTTTATTTCACTTTTCTGTTTTTAAATAAATTTGCTTTTATAACTGCAAGCCCCAATAAGCTTCATTTGCCTGGAGCCAAACACTATAGATGACGTCGCAGTCCCTTAGCCCCACTTCTTTCGGTCTATGGTTTAATGTCATTCTGTGGAACATAACCCTAACCTGAACCCAAACCCAGGCCGAACAATCCAGATAACTCCATGGAGACGAGCACATGGCAGACTCAGCAAAAGCAAAGTTACACACTGCATCTTTAAGCACATTTCCTCGCTTGGCGCTCTCTCTCTCTCTCTCTCTCTAACTCTTTAATCTCGCGCCACATTTTGCCCAAGCCCCAAACTGCAGCGTCATCCAAACAGTGTCCCGGCCGCTGATTGGTTCCTCTTATCAGTCAAATTCAGAAGGACTTAGCTCTTCTTCTGCTTCTCTGCTCTCTCACGCGTGGCCGACCTTCACCTCGCCCTTAAAATCCGCTCACAGTTCAGAAAACGCACCATGACAATTCCTCTTTCTGGAGAACTGCTTCGAATTCAAGGTTGTTTGAAAGCGAGAATGAACAAAAGCATCTCCTCTGGTAAATATTTATCCTAGTGAGAAGGTGAGAATAAAAGAACCAAAACACAGGAAGTAGCGCTGAGTTGTAAAGTCGATAATTTACACGCAAGGGACAGCTGTTTAAAGGTGCACTGTGTAACATTTCTACTGGAGGGTCCGTCTCCATGGAAATGTTTTGTCTAGAACGTTCCACAGTATAGAGAAAGCTATGAGGAGGCATGCAGGTTACAGCACTACGCTACATTACAGTTTAGATCTGTGGAGAGCAAAGCACTAACATCTCCATGGAGACAGGTGGCGGACCTTCCATCAGGAAAAGTTGTGAGCTGCATCTTGAACAGTAAAACCAGAACATTTTATATTCCAAGATTAAATTTGATTGGACAAGATTAATTTTTGAGATTAGAAGAAGAGAAGCACGGTTACTATAGCAACTTAAGAGGTTGCACCAACATATCTGGGCATGTGCAGTTTGAAAAGCAGTGCCAAAGTGGGTAAATTTCCAAATCAGGCAACCAAGAAGTGCAATTAAAAACTTGGGAAAGGGAAAGAAAAAAGACACTGCAAACAAAATCTAGTCAAATTAAGATGACTTGAATTAAGAAAGTTTTATCCATGATTTGAGTTGAGATTATCTGCCAGTGGAACAAGACTTTTTGTCCTTAAAATATGAAACCACATCTTACTACATTTAAAATAAGAAAAACACAACCACTTTTTACAATTAAAATAAGAAACAAAATCAAATGTTGCTTGAATTAAGAATTTTACTTGTCAAGATGAATCTGCTCAAAGTAAAATGTTCTTAATTTAAGTCATTTTAACTTACCGAGATATGTTTTTGTTCAAGGTTTTTGTGCTTAAAATACAAAAATACATCTTCCTACACTTAAAGTTGCATTGTGTCACTTTTCTGGTGGAGGGTCTGTCAAATTCTTTTCCCTGTTAAGATGTTACTGCTTTGTCTGGAATGTTTCACAGTATGGCATTAAACTTTTCTATCTCCATGGAGTCCAAAACCAGACCAAATTACAGGTCCGATGAGTGTTTTTCTAGATTTGTTGAGTTATAAAACCCCCGTGATTGAATATGTAAGATAGAGCTGTTTAATGACATACTGTGGAACATTCCAGGCAGAGCAATGAAATATCATACATATAAAAATATATATCAAATATATAAAAATATCCATCCAGTGGCACTGCTCTGCTGATGACACGGGCTGGAACGCTGTTGTGTTGTTCGTTATTAATTGTTTTTTTTGTATGGGTAACACGTTGTGATCCACATGTACGGCTTTTATACAACATTGGGACTCATCGCTAACTTTTCTGCTGTAAAACTTTGGCTAAGTGGTGTGTTTGACGGATTATTGCTCCCCTCGGATAGCACAGAGCTCCCTCGGCTAACACTATGATCTGCCCGTAACATGCTGATACTGCACATCGTGACACTTTTCCTACTCTTACTGGTCATGGACATCATCGGGGGTAAAAACCTTCCCACTTTATCACATGGCGATACACGGATTATTTATTCCAGGGATGCTCTGCTCGCTCTGAAGTACCTAGCCAGAGACACTTACCCGCTAGGGCTTCCCCATGATGTCATCCGCTGGGAGAATCTCCACGGAGAAAACAACACGGCACAAAAGAGGCAGGAGAGGCGGAGTGAGACTGCGGCTGCGACGCAAAGGAAATAAACCTCCTCTACCCTCCGTTATCTTGAGCAATGTGAGATCGCTGCATGATAAAATGGATTGGGATGGATGCCTTCCACCAGGCACTGCTTCAAGTACAGAGAGTGTGGCGTCATGGTGCTCACGGAGTCTTGGCTGTCTCCGGATATACCTGACTCTCTGATACAGGTTGACAACTTCTCCTGTTGGAGAGCAGATCGCAGTGACTCCTCCGGGAAAAGTAAAGGAGGCGGGACCTGTGTTTATGCCAATAAAACTGGTGCAAACACATCACCATCAGAGTCTCTAAGTGCTGTCCGGACGTGGAATATCTGTGTCTTTCTCTGGGGCCTTTCTATCGTCCCAGAGAATTTGGAAATATCTTAATATGCGCCGCTTATATCCCACCTAGTGGCAACGCCAGAATAGCTGCTAGCCTACTAGCTGAGTGCTGCGATCTTCAACTCCAGCGCTACCCCAGTGCTCCCATTTTTATCCTCGGAGACTTTAACCACTGCGAACTTGAGGGTTCCCTTCCAGGGTTCTATCAGTATGTTAAGGGTGGCGCCAGGAATAATTCTATTCTTGATAAATGCTATAGGAATATTAAAGATGCATTCACTGCCAAATCTCTTCCACCCTTATCTAATTCAGACCACTCAACTGTTTACCTCTTACCTATTTGTAAAACTAAACTAAAGTCCTCCAAACCTTTGAAAAAAAACTATCTCTGTGTGGTCCCCTGATACCATTTAAATTCTAGGTGGCTGCTTCCTTTGTACTGACTGGAGTGTTTTTCACTCTTTGGACCTAAATGAGACCACTGAAACTATGACTGACTATAGAAAATTTTGCATTGATAATATTGTGCCCAAGAAAGTCATACAGGAATTTCCCAGTAATAAACTTTATATTACTAAAGATGTTAAAAAATGTATTAATAACAAGAAGGCAGCTTTCAAAAATAAGGACAGGGTGGGTGTATCTACTGCACAATCTGAACTAAACAAAGTGTTAAAAGAAGCCAGACATAACTATAAATGTAAATTAGAGCAGTGTCTAGGGTCCATGGACTCAAAACATTTATGGAAAACAGTTAAACAGATGACCAATATGTGTTCTTCTGGAGGGTATCACTTTTCATCTGATGATCTACTGAAGGCAGATGAACTAAATAACTTTTTTCTTAGATTTGAAACTCAGGACTTTTCTTCAAATTCTGATGTCATTCTTCCTCAAATAATCTGTGACTCCTCCCAACAATTGGCTGCCGCCCCCCTTCAAATTCAGAACATCTTCAGAGGCATTTCTAATAAAAAATCTGCTGGCCCTGACGACATCCCTGCCACTGTTCTTAAAAACTGTGCTTGGGAACTGTCCATGGCTCGGTGTCCCAACTTTCAAAGCTGTCTGGACTCACATACGATCCCCTCTCTGTGGAAAAAGTCCACAATTATTCCGGTGCCTAAAATAACCTGCCCGTCGGTTAACAGTGATTTTAGACCAATTGCATTGACATCTGTGGTCATGAAATGTTTTGAAAGGGTCATTGTCAATTTACTCAAAACAGAGGTCAGCTGCAGCCTTGACCCACTGCAGTTCGCTTATCGACAGAGACGAAGTACAGATGATGCTGTTGCAAGCCTCATACATCTTGTCTCTAGTCACCTAGAAGACACTAAGGCTTATGCCCGGGCTTTATTTGTGGACTTCTCCTCAGCATTTAATACTGTCCAAACACACCTTTTGATTCAGACGCTGTCCGACATGAATGTTAACCCATTTTTGATTAAGATATTCTCCTTTTTAACCAATAGAACTCAGCAGGTAAAAATAAATAACATTTTGTCTCAGGTTAAAGTTTGCAGCACTGGCATTCCTCAAGGCTGTGTTAGCTCTCCCTTTCTTTACACTCTGTACACCAATAACTGCAGGAGCAGTCAATCCTGTAATTACATCATAAAGTTCTCTGATGATACTGTGATTTTAAGTCTGCTTTCCAGAGATGATTCTCTCTCACTGTATACAGATGAGATTTCATCCTTTAAATCTTGGTGTGACAATCATCATCTTACGTTTAATGAAAAGACCAAAGAACTTATATTTGACCCTCGTGCAGTTACTACTCATGAGCCTGTCTCTGTAAATAACAGCTCTATAGAGATAGTGACTTCATTTAAATACTTTGGTGTACATATGGACTGCCTGCTCAGCTGGAACGCGCACATTGACTTTACTTGTTCCCGTCTAGCTCAAAGACTGCATTTTTTACGTCGTCTGAGGCTCTTCGGTGTTAACACCAAAGTTATGTGGACATTTTACACTGCTGTACTTGAGAGTATCATTCACTATGGTATGTGCATTTGGTTTGGTCATTTAACTGTTCAAAATAAAACCAAACTTGGCAGCCTGGTTAGCACAGCTGTGAAGGTGATGAGCTCTGGTGAGTTCACTCCTCTACAGCAGATCTATGAGGAGTCTGTAATACGGTCGGCTCGGAGAATTACAGCTGATCCATCTCATATTTTGTACTCCCAGTTTGAGCTTCTGCCCTCTGGACGGCGCTATAGAGCTGTCAGATATAAAACTAATAGGTTTAAACATTCATTCCCACAGCTATCACTCTGCTGAACAAAGGGCGACAGCATCTGTCTGTTGAACTGTACTGTGCTGCTTTGTTGTGTTGTATGTCTTGTATTGTTTGTAGTATTTCCTGCGTTCCAACCCAAGACAAATTTCCCTGTGGGACAATAAAGTAATTCTGATGATTCTGATTCTGATATCCATAGAAACAAGGAGGTGACAGATGTGCAACCAAAAAGTTCGTGCACTTTTAAGATAACAAAAACAACTGTTTGTAATTAAAATAAGAAACAGAATCTAATGTTGCTTGAATGTAGAAAAAAAACATTTATTCCATTAGCAGATAAGTTTACTCTTTAAGTTAAATCTACTCAAATCAAAAGTTGTTCATTTGAACGTACATAGATATTGCTTTTTGCAGTTTATACACGTTATATCAGCTTTTGGACTTCTGACAACACACAATAAAAAGTCCCCTTTCCGGATCGCCGGCTTTGAATTTTGGAACACAAGTTGTTTGAAACAGGAATAAACAAAGTCCAGTCTGTGTTTCTTTGGCTTAGTAGTTGATAGCTTTCTCTACTTTTCTCGACAACGTGGCCACTGGAGCAGGCGTTTCATTTACCTGTGTCAGAAAACAGACTGATCCGTATTCAGAGAGTGGAGGAGTGACATAACGGAAGCGAAAACAAAGAGCTTCAAGTTGCTCAGGAAGTACAAAAACAAAAGAGTTCTGGTAGAAGTAAAAGGAAAAGGAGCTGTTAACCTAAAAACTACAGCTTCATGACATCACAAGACATCCCCGTTTTGAGCTTTGGGAATGAAGACAGCTCCTCCACTTGAGGCAGAGACTCCCCACCCACCCGGTGCGGCGTCGGCAGTGATGGAGTCGCTGTATCGGACCGTTGTGGTGAAGAGGGAGCTGAGCCGAAAGGCGAAGCTCTCGATTTACCGGTCAATCTACGTTCCTCCCCTCACCTATGGTCATGAGCTCTGGGTAATGACCGAAAGGACAAGATCGCGGATACAAGCGGCCGAAATGAGTTTCCTCCGCAGAGTGGCCGGGCGCTCCCTTAGAGATAGGGTGAGGAGCTCGGTCACACGGGAGGAGCTCGGAGTAGAGTCGCTGCTCCTCCATGTCGAGAGGAGCCAGCTGAGGTGGCTCGGGCATCTGGTCCGGATGCCTCCTGGACGCCTCCCTCGGGAGGTGCTCTGGGCATGTCCCACCGGTAGGAGGCCCCGGGGAAGACCCAGGACACGCTGGAGGGACTATGTCTCTCGGCTGGCCTGGGAACGCCTCGGGGTCCGTCCGGAGGAGCTGGAGGAAGTGGCTGGGGAGAAGGAAGCTTGGGAGCCCCTGCTTAGACAGCTGCCCCCGCGACCCGGCCCCGGATAAGCGGAAGAAGATGGATGGATGGATGGAATGAAGACAGCCTAATAATCCAGGATTTCACATGTGTGAATGAAATAAAAAAAATAACACAACTCCAGGTCTGGTTTTGATGAAGTAACAACATTATAATATGACTTAAAACTCACATGAGAAAACTTTCTGTAATACAGGATCTTTAAGAATATTTGTTGATTTTAAATGTCGGCGATACTGACAAAAATTAAGAATCTCAATTTTGAACCCTTATTTATAATATTTTTAACCTGCCAATGACAGTAATTTTAATTAAAAAAAAAAAAAAAAGATAAATGATACCATATAATACCATTTAAAAGTGAAAATGCATTTCACACTTACTGTAAATGACCGATGTCCAAACGCTTTTTTAATTTTTAAATTGCGTTTCGACTGTGGCCCAAAGCAAGAAAAATGATCTGATGAAGGTTTTTTGCTGAAACGTAATTTAAAAATGAATAAAAGCTTTTGGACATCGGCCATCTCAGTGTGCGATGCATTTTTTTCGCTTTTTTAATCTGCTGTTCCTTGTATTTGCACCTCTACAAGACCTTTGGTGTACGTTTTCTGTTTCACTTGATCATACTGCACCAACTTTATTTATAAAGCACTTTAAATACTTACAGCTGGCCAAAGTCACTGTACACAAATATAGAATAGACAAGGACAGTCACAGTCAAAGTCACAATACAACTATTAGAAAACATAGAAAACAATAAGATACTCAACAACAACAAATGTGCATCTCACTTGTTAAAGCCAGTGAAAAAAGTGCGTTTATAGGAGTGATTTGAAAACAGGTACAGACTCTGCCCGTTTAATGTCTAATGGAAACTGGTTCCACAACTGAGGGGAAGCAACAGAAAATGCACGGTCAATCAATCGATCGAACTTTTCATACAAAAAATGCAACACAAAGCACATGGTCCCCACGAAGCTCAAGTTTAGTCTTTAGGAGCTGGTCTGAACTGTGAGTGCGAGAGGGGCATGAGGGTGGATCAGGTCTGCGAGGCAGGAGGGCGCTGGGCCGTGCAAACACTTAAAAGTAAATGAAAGAATTCTGAACTCAAAATAGGTGAGAATTTCTCTGATCTGGCCAAGATTTTCAAACTTCTATCAGGTTATTTGTCTTGTTTTCAGATTTATTGTCTACTTACTAGTTCTGAGACGGCTTAATTCTGGTCTAGAGGTAGTTTATTTAAGATAACTTGTCAAGTAAAGTAAGTTATCTTGCTGTATGGACAGATAATTTCACTACTTTTAAGTCCATTTCTGATAGATTTGTAGTGTTGAAGTGTTTATATCTTAAAATTTGGCCAAGTTTTTTTTTTGCAGTTTATTGATCAAAACTGGCTGGATGTTATAATTAGAAAAAAAAAAAAAACACACACAGACAAAAAATCACCGTTTTCACCATTTTTGAAAAGGGCAGTTTGTCAGATAAATAGAGATACATAAGAGTTTTGAGAGTTTTTGCTACGCCCCCTTTTTAATCATTTATCGAGTGGCAGGACATGCCTTTAGTCGACCAAGAATCAGCCCTGAGCTCATCGTTTCAAGTTAACAGCTGCATTTTTCTCTATTTTTCTCCACAAGTTGACCACTGGAGCGTGCATGTGTTTACCTGTGTGAGCAGAAAGCCTGATCAGTATTCCGAGAGTGGAGCAGTGGAGCTAACTGAAGCGAAAACAAAGCACTTAAAGTTGTTCAGGAAGTACTAATCCAAAAGAGTTAGCTGGAGCCTTTCTTCTTCAACAGGAGCCTTTCAGGTCTGTACAATGGCAGGGGAAGTATCGGAGCACATACAGAGCAGGACTTCACTAGAGACCAGCTTCACACAGGATTCAAGAGGCTGTCGGCGACTGGGTCACAGTGTTTAAGTGCAGGCGCATGTATGAAAAGTGTGAAAAAGAGACTCAAACAGGACTAAAGGCAGATCTTAAAGGCTGTAGCAGGAAAAAATAGGGCTAAACCAGGACTAAAAGCAGGGCTAAATGGATATATGAGGACTAAACTAAATCTAAACCAGGACTAAACCAGGTCTAACTCATGGCTAAAAGGATATATCAGGACCAAACAGGGCTAAACTGGGACTAAATCAGGTTTAAACAGATAAGCAAAGACAAAACTAGGTCTAAACCAGAACTAAACCAGGTCTAAAGTGATAAACAAAGACCAAACTAGACTAAACTTGGTCTAAACCAGGTGTAAAAGCAGGGCTAAAAGGACTAAACCGGGTCTAAACCATGGTTAAACCAGGAATAAAGCCGTTTTAAATTGATAAGCAAAGACCAAGCTAGATTAAACCAGGTCTAAAACAGGGCTAAAGCAGGTTTAAAAGCAGGTCTAAAAGGATATATCAGGACTAAACTAGGGCTAAACTGGGACTAAACCAGGTTTAAACAGATAAGCAAAGGCCAAACTAGACTAAACCAGGACTGAATTAGGTCTAAACCAGAACTAAACCAGGTCTAAAGTGGTAAGTAAAGACCAAACTAGACTAAACTAGGTCTAAACCAAAAAACAATGACCAGACTGAACCAGGGTTTAGCAGTTCTAAACCAGGACTAAAGGCAGGGCTAAAAGCAGAATTAAAGGGCTATACCAGGATTAAATCGGGACTAAATCAAGTCTAAACTGATAAACAAAGACCAAACTAGACTAAAGTAGGATTAAACTTGGACTAAACCGGCATTCTGAACCAGCCAGTACTCAGGGCTAAAGGCAGAGTTAAAGGGCTATACCAGGAATAAAAAAAGGACTAAACCAGGACTAAACCAAGTCTAAACCAGTAAACAAAGGCCAAATGGGGACTGCACATACACATAAAAACTACACATTAATTAAACTAGGACTAAACCAGGTCAAAACCTGGCAGTACTAAACTACAACTAAACCAAGTCTAAACCAGATCCAAACCAGGTCTGAACCAGGTCTGTACCAAGTCTAAAGCAGGTCTAAAGCAGGTCTAAAGCAGGTCTTGAGTGTGCGGGACCCAGCGTGGGCACATTAGCGGTTTACATTCTTTGAAGCACAGTCCCTCTGGCTGCAGTTACAGTAAATGTGGCACCTATAAATGACAAGATGGAAAACACTGCCCCTGCTCTTTAATGGAGGGACAGTAGTTAAACCCCGATGGCACAGAGCAGCTACTGTCATAATATTTACAACAACACGATTCTGGGTAAAAATAGGCAGAGTTCACCTCCATAATGTTACGTAATGGAGCTCATAATCTATGTGTAATACTGTTTACTGCTGCATTTATTTTGCGTCATACGGCAACTCGGAAAGGACAAAGTTACAATCCAGATCAGTGGAGCGGCGAGGTGGTTTACATTACGAGTGCAGGTTAATACATTTTAATAAGGCTGCATTTAAAACAAGGGACTAAACATGGAAATGAGCCAGGATCAGAACAGGACTAAGAAGCAAGACCAAGTTTCCAGCATGACAAAAAAGTGAACGCAAACTCATTTAAAGGGCCATATTCTGCTATTTTGATGTATGTTATAATGTTTCCTCATCACAAACACGCCCGGAGTTGTGTGTTTTTTTAATTTGCACATGTTTAACACACAAATCCTGCATATTTAGGCTGAGTTCTTCTCTCAAACTAACTTAACCTTGCAGTTCCACCTCGGGATGTCATGTGGTAATAAAGGAAGCACTTCACTTCACGATATATCGGGACTAAACTAGGACTAAACCAGGGTTAAACCAGGACTAAACCAGATTTAAACAGATAAGCAAAGACCAAACCAGATCTAAAAGCAGGGCTAAAAGGATATATCAGGACCAAACATGGGCTAAACTGGGACTAAAGCAGGTTTAAACAGATAAGCAAAGACAAAACTAGATCTAAACTGTTAAGAAAAGCCCAAACTAGACTAAACTTAGTCTAAACCAGGTCTAAAAGCAGGTCTAAAAGGATATATCAGGACTAAACTAGGGCTAAACTGGGACTAAACAGATAAGCAAAGGCCAAACTAGACTAAACCAAGACTGAACTAGGTCTAAACCATAACTAAACTGGTCTAAAGCATTAAGTAAAGGCCAAACTAGACTAAACTAGGTCTATACCAGGAGTAATCCAGATCTAACGGCTACATCAGGACTAAACTAGGACTAAACCAGATGTAAACCAATAAACACAGACCGGACTGAACCAGGGATTAGCAGTTCTAAACCAGGACTAAAGGCAGGGCTAAAAGAAGAATTAAGGGGCTATACCAGGATGAAACCTGGACTAAACCAAGTCTAAATTGATAAACAAAGATTAAATAGACTAAAAAGACTAGACTAAAATAGACTAAAGTATGTTTAATCTTGGACTAAACTGGTACACAAAGACCAAACTAGACTAAACCAGCCAGTACTCAGGGCTACAGGCAGAGCTAAAGGGCTATACCAGGAGTAAAACAGGATTAAATCAGGACTAAACCAAATATAAACCGAGTCTAAACCAGGACTAAATCTTCACGATCAGTCCTGGAGTTGCCAATCTCTACTGAACAAAAGGTTAAAAAAAAAAAAAGGTACAGCCGTTAACATGAAAACTACCGCTTCATGACAAGGTGGAACAGAGCATGTTGAGTTTTGGAGATGTAGACGAAGTCTAATAATCCAGGATTACTCAAACATGTGTGAATGAAACAAAACACAAGTGCAGGTATTAGATCAGGGGTGTCAAACTCATTTTGGTCCGGGGGCCGTATGCAGCCTACTTTGATCCCAAAAGGGCCGGATCAGAAAACTCAGTTCTCTCTTCAAGTTATTGTATTTTTCTCCGTGTCTCGTAGTGGTGTTTAAGATTATTTTCCTCGAGCAACGCCACTTGTTCCAAACACACTGAGCACAGATTTCCCATTCACCTCTGTCAACAAATAAGAATTAGACTGTTTTTCTTGGGAAATCCTGAACTCAGCATCTGCTTTTCTCATTTTTTGACATTTTGCTGATGAGGGTCACGGTCGACAGTCAAAACGATCGTCCAAAGAGGAAAGTCTTCATTTGTGCTGCTCTGGTGGGAGTCGCAACGTATAGAAACGCCGGAGACGCTGCTATGCTAAACGGTGCAGGAAATTAACAGAAAAATCTGAAATTTTTAAGTATTTTAATAGAAAAATCAGCCGAGGGCCAGATTAAAGGTCTTGGAGGGCCGGATCTGGCCCCCGGGCCGCATGTTTGACACATATGTATTAGATGAAGAGAAGAGGTAGAGCGCTTCACTAAGGCATAAAAAAGTCAAAAGTAGCAGTACAGGTCTATGAGGGTTGAACTTGAAAGCCCTATGCCCTGACGAAGACCATTTTTCTGGTCAAAACACCCTGGCGTCCCTCCATTTAATAAAAAGGTAATAAAGGACTTTTAATATATTCGTTAGTGTGCCTTGGGCTTGTATCTTGCCCACTTTTACATTTTCTGTTAACAACTTCAGGTATGTTTGTGATGGGGAAACAACAATATAACATAGACTGAAACAAAACGAAACAAACAAACAAAAAACTACTGTAAAATAACAAATAGTGACCACGGCGTTTATTCGTTTCAATCACTTCATGGACCAGGCTTTTATTTGAGACCAGGCAGCAATTTGCGGCAGGAGATTTATTCTTTCCTCACAAAAATCTTGCTCAGCCAAACTGGGAAAATATGGAACTCAAATTCTTTTAACCAGTGTGACTATAATTTAGGCGACTTTCTATACGGACGTAGGCGACTAAATATCTATGGAGCGGAGAGTTTCCCACGTTTGAAAGGGTTTATGCCATTTTGTCATGATGTATTTATATTGCCTTGAGCTGAGCGTTTGTGATGGACATAAACCGGTGCTTCAGAGACGGTTCATTTGTGCCAGTCTCCCTCTCCCCTGTCAAACCCAATGGGCCTTTGTGTACGTGCCCGTCGGAGCCTTGGCAGAGGTGGCGTTCGCTCTGAGTCGATTGGGTGCAGATTTATACGCTGTCCCGACGGGCTGAATAGTGCTGAGTGCAGAGGATGGAGTGGCCGGCGGCGTACTTAAACAAAATCGCTGCGTCCGGGGAAAACAACTTGTGTGGGTGAGAAGAACTGTGTGCAAGTACAATTAAAGGAGGTTTTAGGCCTCGGAATGGCTTTTGGTCAAAATGTTTTCTTGTTTTATAGCTTTGAATATTGTATGTTTCTGTGTGTTTATTTGTAATTTCACTTTCCATTTGAGCGCCTGCATTAGGTTAACCAGTGTAATGATGCTAAAATTTCATACGACTATGGCAGTGCAGGAAGTGCTCCACTTAAACTCCACACACCTTCACTAGAATCATTTGGATCATTTCAGCCCTGGACTTGCCCATTTCTACTGGATTTAGGGTAAAAGGAGCTGTTAACTCGAAAATGAATTGACTAATTAATCATTACATTTATACAGTGCCTTTCAAGACACCCAAAGTACTTTACAGTTCATTCATTCACTCCACACTCGGTGGTGCTAAACTACTACTAAAAACTTTTTTTTTTTGCTTTGGAAATGTTGACAGACTAATAATAAAGGGTCACTCCATACTGCAGAAAAGGCCTATCAAAAAATAAGAAAAATATACAAATTTTGAGGTAAAAATGCCCTATTTTAAGTGAAGTTATCTGTCAGTGCAGTAAGAAATTTTCACTTACCAAGTTTTCTTAACACAAGACGAAATATGAATCTTGTTCTAAGCAGAAAACACTAGTGTCAAGTATTTACGGCAAGATTTTTCACCTTATCGGTTTGAGAAGGAAGTTAAAGAGGCTTAACCTGGACTGAGTTAATATAAAAAGTGCTTAGAATAAGTTGTAATATCTACATAAGATAAATCAGGATGGAATATCTTGAAACAAGTAAAAAAAAAAAAGTCAAAAGTCTTAAAATTGGTCTTTTAAGATGAATCTGCTTAATTTAAACCTGTCTAACTAGGCTAGAAAATCCTTTTTTGCAGTGTAATATGTGTGAATGAAACAAAACACAACTCCAGGAGGTAACAGCATTAGAACATAATTTAAAGCTCAGAAGAATCATTTGTGTGTAATAAAGGACCTTTAACAGAAAAAAAAGCTCAGATAAAAACACGTCGACAGTTGCTTCAAAATTGATCCACAATCGATCCAGCCTCATTCAATCAAAATTAAACAAAATGAACAGCCCTAAGACACAGAATGAGGGAAAGAGGCGGAGAAGAAGCCGAACACAGCTCCAGGTATGTTCACAATGAGGAAACAACATAAAGACGTGTTTGAAAGCTAAAGGTTCACACACATTTCAGCCTTTCACATGACAGGTTAGACTCACTTCACAAAACATGACGTGCAACTTTTCTGCTGGAGGGTCTGGAATGTTTCACAGTACGGCATTAAACCTTTCTGTCTTTATGGAGACCAAACCAGACCGAGTTACAGGTCAGATCTGTGGAGAAGCGACGCCGCTCACAGTCAGAATGTCTGTTTTCGAGGTATTTTTGAGCTCTAAAACCACCTGTAATTGAATAAATGTCAGGTAGAGTTATTACGATTAAAGTCATACTGTGGAACATTCCAGGAACATCAATCAGGACCGTATTAAGACCCCCCCCCCCCCCCACACACACACACACATGCGCACACAACTTACCCCTGTACACATACTAGTACACAGTTCACATAAACAAGGGCATTTCTCATATGTGGAGATCTCCATCCATTTTTCATTTCTGCTGCAGTTTTTAAAAAATGATAGACTTGTGCATATTTGTGGACTGACTGTCATGTAATCTTGATTCATTCAGTGTTATTGTTGTTATGAAATTAGTGTTAATGACGAGTTATGTACAGCCATTTAACATTTTCAAGTGAATAACATACAAATTTATGAAAAATATGTGTAAAATGTGTGTCATGTGGTGTTCCCCTATTGGCTGTGAACTGATGGAGCCCCTGGGCCCCGTGCCACTGGCCCATACGGATGATCCGGCCTTGGAGCATATACATAGATCCATAGAAATAAGCAGGTGATGCAGCCAAAAAGTTACATAGTGCGCATTTAATCCTGCTGCCCTTCCTCCGCGCACAGGCTGAGGGCATTTCTGACCGCTCCAGACTGCAGCTGCTGAGTGGGCGATTTAATGTCTTTACCCTTTAAACATCTTTCAGTGCCGTGTGCAGAGCCTCCTGTCAGTGTCCCAGGATAGGTCCATGAGAATGTGTCATAACCACAGACTGGAAATACACGGGCAGAACTAACCCAACATCCGCAGGAACTACAACTACGTGACATCACAAGGTGGAACAGAGCATGTGGAGCTTTGGAGATGTAGACTAACTCATAATAAAGGGTGAAAGAAACACAACTTCAGCTACAGGACCTTAAAAATTCTAATTATTTCATGTGTCTTTATATTTTTTGATCTACACTGTTTCTGTTTTTGTAAATTGTCATATTTCATCCGAAAATTCTAAATATGCACAATTGTTCTACATGCATGTCTATGGTGGAATGTTAATGGTGACACGATGCACACACACGATCAAAAACAGACATCAACAGAAACAGAATCCATTTGATGTAATATAAGACCTTGGTTGGGGGTCTGTCACCTGCTTGTTTTCATGGAGATGCCATTGCTCTGCCTGGAATGTTCCACAGTAGGGCATTAAACAGCTCTATGTTACATTTATTCAATTCCAGGTGGTTTTATAGCTCAAAAATACCTAGAAAAACAGGTATTCTGACTGTGAGCGGGGGCCGCCTCGCCACAGATCTGACCTGTAACTTGGTCTGGTTTGGTCTGATGACAGTAAGGTTTAATGCCGTACTGTGAAACATTCCAGGACAAGTAATCATCACCAGAAAAGTTACACTTATAAATAAAAGATAAATAAAACACTAACTTATGGGCATATATTTCCCCGAGAGCTAAAAAATGTTCCTTTTCAGCTGCTTTACCTGTTGCTTTCTGAAAAATGAAAAGAATGCTATCGGTCCAGAACAAGAGCGGAGGCAGAGAGACGTTATGACATCGACGAGGTGTGTGCTGTCTCCTAGCAACCGTGAGAAAAAGTAAATGAAAAGAGAGTTCATTTGACTCACAAACTCCTCCCGTGAAAGTGTATATGAGAGGTTAGAATGCGAGAATAGCACCGGAGGGAATTATTTAGCATAGTTTTACATCAGTTAAAGGTCCGGCGTGACACTAAACCGACTCTTGGGAGCTTTAAGACATGTTCGGATGTTGTTCCCCCCGCAAAAAAGACCTGGAGTTGTGTTTTGTTTCATTCGCGCATGTTGGAGTAACCCTTTATTATTAGTCTGTCTTTATCGCCAAAGCTACAGCTACATTTTACCTTTAGATGTGCAATTCCAGGTCTGAAATGATCCAATTGATTCTAGTGAAGGTGTGTGGAGTCTAAAAACGCAGTGGAGCACTTCCTGTATTACCAGGTATGTTTTTGAAGAGGTACCGACATTATCACATGGCTTACAGCTCACAAGAATCAAATTTGCGTGATACAGGAAAACTTGACACTATCCATCCGTCCATTTTCTTCCGCTTATCCAGGGACTCTCAAACTTCCCTCACCCCAGACGCTTCTTCCACCCCAAGGTGTTCCCAGACCAGGCAATAGACATAGTCCCTCCAGCGTGTCCTGGGCTTTCATCAAGGCCTCCTCCCACGGGAACATGCCGGAGACACCTCAGCTGCTCCGCTCGACGTGGAGGAGCAGCGGTTCTACTCCAAGCTCCTCACCCTATCTCTAAGGGAGCGTCCGGCCATATTTCGACCGCTTCTTCAAGGTTCAAGGTTCTTTATTTGTCGTTTGTCAAGCATGCAAAAGGAAACACATGACTGAACGAAATGTGTTCTTTGAGGCCCCGTGACCAAGAGAGAAAAAAACAGTCATAAATAAGCAATATTAAAAGTACATCAGAAGCATTTAGCAGTTTCAACAGACAAGCACAAGTTAAACATGTAGCAAGACGGAGAGGCCGTCTGAGCCAGAAGTCAGTGTGCACTGTTCAAAAGTCTGACAGCCTCAGGGAAAAAAAAAATAAATAAATAAATTAAATCATTAGAATTTTGGACATTTCCCTTTTTAGTTTTAGTTTTAAATTTCGCTCTGAGTTCATTGTTTCCGCTGGTGAAATCATAATGAGCGCCGCTCCAGTAATTACTCAAATGACACGTGTCAGCCAGTTACACTTTCCTCCCACTGACGCTTTTCAAGTCTTCTGCTTTATTCTCTCAACTGCGACGCCATGGCAACCCACCGTCAAACCGCCACCGTTTCAGACAGGCCCCGGTGAACACATTTACATCAAACAGCAGCAACAGCTTCCGAGAGATACATGAAAACATGTCGCATTACCACGGAGCGCCCACGGGAGCAGGTGGTTTTGGAAGTTAAAAAGGAACTTTCCGGTTTGGTCGTGAAAGTGCGTGTGAGTCAGCAGTGGGAGAAGGACTCATTTGTGGTACTTAAAGGTGCATTGTGTAACTTTTCTGGTCTATCAAATGCTTTTCTTCACGGAGATATTATTGCTTTGTCTGGATCAAGTTACTGGTCAGATCTGTAGAGAGGCGACCCCACTCACAGTCAGAATGCCGTTTTTTTTTTTTTGTTTCGATGTATTTTTGAGCTATAAAATCATCTGGAATTAGGGCTGGGTCTCATTAAGAAGTTGCCAATACGATATCTCGATACAAATGCTTTTGATACGATATATTTCAAATCGATTCAATACAGTTCAATAAAAAAATAAAAGCTTAATCATGATTGTGATACTAAAAGTCTTTGTTAAACCACGTCTTCTGCAAAGTTCATATGAAACACACACATTTTAATCAGTGAAAATGTCAAATGTGTCGCATAAATGAGTTTTCTTCATCTAAACAAGCAACAAAACTGCAGTTGTAACAAAATTATTTAGTGAAATACACCAAAAAAGCAGCCCACTATATCAATACTGCACAGTATCATAGGGCTGGGTATCGATTCAAATTCCAAGAATCGATTCGAGTCTCAAGATTCAGAATCAATCATCTGATCCGATCTGGATTCAGGTTAGTGTTATTAGAACCATGAGCTGAGCTGTTCCAGTGGTTCCTGAGTTTGTTTTTTTTTGCTTTATTTCGAGCATGAGAGAAAACATGTTTATATACACATATATACATATACAGATATATATAAACAAATAAACATCTATATATGCATATACATAATACAATTCTTATAATAAATAATAAAATGTGGTACGCTCGAAAGGGAGTGGGAAGAAGTAAAAACTTATTGACTCCCACCCCTAATTACTTTCTTTATGTTAATATGCCATAAGGTTGCCTTCCTTAATTCAATCTATATAGTTGTATATTCATTATATATTCATATATTCTATAAATAACCACTATAGATGACTGCCATTACTATCACTGTCGAATTCATACCCTATAATCATCACTATAATACATGTAATATATATATATATATATATATGTATATATATATATATATATATATATATATATATATATATATATATATATATATATATATACATAATATATATATATATTATTATTATTACTACTATTATTATTATTATTATTATTATTATTATTATTATTATTATTATTATCGTCATCCTCATTATTTTCATCATCATTATCACTATCACATCACCATTACAACCACCATTGTTGTCATCATTGTCATCATCATCATCCTCATCGTCATTATAACTACAAACAATGTTCTGTTTTTGGTGAATCTTTCAAGAGATGTGTGTTGTGCATTAAAAGGTTAGGTTAGGATAGGTCGGTTGTGTTTCCGCTGTACTTCACCTCCATTTGGCCTTCGAATCTCTTTGCTTCTGTCAAGCGCATCTTTGTCTTTTATCGTTTCTGAACCCGAAACGGCGGCAGACGGAGCTTTGAGTGTTTCAGAGTCGGGACTTGGCTCACGTTGCCACTCGTGTCCGACGCCATGTTCATAGTTTTGATGTAGTCAGACCTGCACCTGAGCCAATTCAGTGATGCATCGAGTGGAGTTAAAGTTCACCGGGGGAAATGTATTCAAAATTAAACTGATGTTTGGACGTACGAATCGATCTTAAGGAATTACTATGCAAATCGACACACAGCCCTATTGTATCATCACAGTAAACTATATAATATATGTATATTTTGATATTTTTGCACAGCCCTACCTGTAATTGAATACATGTGAGGTAGAGCTAAGGTGGGTAATGTGATACTGTGGAACATTCCAGGTAGAGCAGTGACATCTTCATAGGAACCAGCAGGTGACCAAAAGTTTAGATTGTGCACTTTAAAGTGAAAGTACAGATTCATGAGCAAAAACATAATAATACTCAAGTAAAAGTATCACATAAAAAATCAACATAAACATACAAGTATTAAAACACCTGTTTAAAAAATGTACTTAAAGAGTAAAAATCAAAAGTGTTTTCATTAAAAAGTATTTTGTTTCCATGGAAATTATGTTCCACAATATGACATAAAACTTCATCCATCGGGACTATTTGGAATCGTGAGGGCAACGTGCCTTCCAGAAAGTTACACACTGTCCCTTTTTAATCCTGTTTAGTCTGTCAGAAATACAAAATGTGTTCCTTGTATTCCTTTTTTTTTTTGTACTTTTCTCTTTTTTTCTACTGCCATTGACCAGATTTTCAAATTAAAAAACTGGGGCAGCCCTGCTTTGTGGGGGCTGGTAATAAAATTGTGAATCGAGTGTGTAATTAAGGAAAACTGTTCTGCACTCGGCTCATCCACGACTAAAATGTGTCAGTAGAGTCACATTTTTGGTCCTTTTTCACCTAAAAATGACTATTTATACCTCCTTTTACTGTTGGCAGGTATCAAATTGGTTAAAAATAGGGACACGTGGGACATTTCTTATATAAAACTGGGACAAATCAGTGGTTTTGTATAAATCTGCTGGGACAGGGGACACAGGACTCAAAACAGAGACTGTCCCGGGGACATAGGGACGTCTGGTCACACTGTATATTCTGCTATTTTCTGATCTATGTTATAATATTTTTTCCTCATCATAAACAGACCTGGAGTTGTGTTTTGTTTCATTCACATGTTTGAGTAACTCTTCATTATTATTAGTTGGTTTACATCTCCAAAGCTCAAAATGCTATTGTGAACTGATAAACCTTCCGCCAGTAAATACTAGGAATGGGCTTTCGATTAAATTTTCTTAATCGATCGGGGAAATTAATGATCGATTTTCGAACAATCATTAACATTTTATATTAAAATTATCATCATTATTATTACTATTACTAATCTGCATAAATAAACTCAACTCTACAACATATAAACCATCACCAGTACAGAGCCTCATGAGATCAGAATGTGTTTAATGCAGCTTTAAACATTTGTTTATGTCTTACAGAAACAAAACTTAAAACCTCATGGCTCATTTGCATAAACAGTTAGTGTAAAAAGCAGCTCTTTCCTTGTGCTGATGCTTCAGCTTCTGTCAGACTAAAGGACACGACTCAGTGGAATATGAGTGTTCTCTCTGTGACAGAGGATGTGATGAGGCTGGTGAGTCTGTTCTGTGCATATGTCATACCCAGGATACTGATGTGCAGGTAAACGCACTCTGAGGAATATAGTGATCTCCAAGGAGCCAGAGCTGAGACGTGGGACTGTGAGGCCACAGCTCCAGTGTTTGTGCTATGAGACGCAGCCTGGACTCCTGACACTACGTTACCACAGCAACATACATTCAGTCTGTCGATTAAAATGAACGTGATCGACCAAATTCTTAATGATCAATTACTGATTAATCGATTAATCGTGCCCATCCCTAGTGCAGGCACGTACATGCAGAGCTCCCCCAGCGTGGTGTCAGTGCGGCTCAAGGTGAAGTCAGGAGTCGGGATGAGTGGACTAGACGTGTTTTGACTGAGTGGGTTTACATAACCGAGCCCTGTGCTACTCCAGCCCACTCACACACACAGTACAAGTGGAATTAGTAGTAGGCCTAGTAACACTCACGGGAGTACACATCGTAAATTAAAGACGCACTGTGTAACCTGTCTGGGAGGGTCCGTCAGATGCTTTTCTCCAGGGAGATGTTATTGTTTTGTCTGGAATGTTTCACAGTACCTTTCTATCTTCATGGAGACCAAACCAGACCAAGTTACAGGTCACATCTGTGCAGAGGTGACCCCGCTTATAGTTAGAAAGCCTGTTTTTTTTTTGTTTTTTTTAATATATTAGATATATCTAAACCACTTGTAATTTAATAAACGTAAAGTAGAGCTGTTTAATGTCACACTGTGGAACATTCCAGGTAGAGCAATGATCCATAGAAACAAGAAAAGTTACACAATGCACCTTAAAACACGGGGTATACACTAACACATAATCACAATGTAATCGCAATAGGATTTTATTCCGTTTTAAATAAATGTTAAGTAAAATATAAGAAATATGTATGTATCAAAATATAAAAAAAAGTAAAAAAAAAAGCACTGAGTGAGAGGGTGTGTCCAAGCTTTTGACTGGTCATTCTATTAACATATTTCTATGAACATGTCACTTCTGGAGTAGTAGTACAAGTGATATACAGCAATGCACTTCAGTACAAACTAGAAATATCTGCCGTTTACATAACAGTCCCTGGGCAAAGAAGTTAAGTTTAGAGGAACAGCTTTGTACAGCACATGGTCTGCACCTGTTTCACTGAACAGAGAAGGGCCCCGTCAGCACTCACAGACACTCACTGTACACGACCTGAGCAGCAAAAAACACTCAGACCTGTTACCATAAATACTACAGCAGATCAACTGAGCTTCCAGTATAACAACGGTGGAAGTACATGTTTGGGTCAGTGTTTATCGTGTGTACATTTTCTTTGCAATACTGGGAAATTTGTGGTTAGGGTGAGTAGTACTAGTAGTAGTAGACAGTAGTAGTAGTAGTAGTAGTAGTAGTAGTAGTAGTAGTAGTAGTAGTAGTAGTAGTAGCAGTAGTAGTAGTAGTAGTAGTAGTAGTAGTAGTAGTAGACAGTAGTAGTAGTAGTTGTAGTAGACAGTAGTAGTAGTAGACAGTAGTAGTACTAGTAGTAGTAGTAGTAGTAGTAGTAGTAGTAGTAGTAGTAGTAGACAGTAGTAGTAGTAGACAGTAGTACTACTAGTAGTAGTAGTAGTAGTAGTAGTAGTAGTAGTAGTAGACAGTAGTAGCAGTAGTAGTAGTAGTAGTAGTAGTAGTAGTAGTAGTAGTAGTAGACAGTAGTAGTACTAGTAGTAGTAGTAGCAGTAGTAGTAGTAGTAGTAGTAGTAGTAGTAGTAGTAGTAGTTGTTGTTGTTGTAGTAGACAGTAGTAGTAGTAGACAGTAGTAGTAGTAGTAGTAGTAGTAGTAGTAGTAGTAGTAGTAGTAGTAGTAGTAGTAGTAGTAGACAGTAGTAGTAGTAGTAGTAGTAGTAGACAGTAGTAGTAGTAGTAGTTGTTGTTGTAGTAGACAGTAGTAGTAGTAGACAGTAGTAGTAGTAGTAGTAGTAGTAGTAATAGTAGTAGTAGTAGTAGTAGTAGTAGACAGTAGTAGTAGACAGTAGTAGTAGTAGTAGTAGTAGACAGTAGTAGTAGACAGTAGTAGTAGTAGTAGTAGTAGTAGTAGTAGTAGTAGTAGTAGTAGTAGTAGCAGCAGAATACTAATTCTGAGTATCTGTATTCCAGTACAACTACATTTTCCTTTGGTGTTGTTCAGAATACAGTTACTTTCCTAGATACTCAGAAATACCTCGTTGTATTAGAAGAAAAATCGAAAACAGCATTTTTCCTGTCTTCAGTTTGTGACAGGAAATTCATAACAAACAGTGAAACAAACATGAATCTTGTGTTGAGTTTTTACACTATAAATCAAATGCAACTCCCTGTAAAAGTATTCGAAATATTCAGATCACTGTACTCTGACTGGACCATGTATGAGAATATATTACACAATACATTTAAAGGTATATTACACACTTTATTTCATTCACACCCTTTATTTTTAGACTGTGTGCATCTCTAAAGCTCAAAACGCGATGAGGAAACAACATTATCACATAAAATCACGTCACACGGGCCCTTTAAACGCAGGTGTTCAGTATTTCTGCAACGAAAAGCATTTTCAAAATACTCTTCCCGTCTTTTACCTCGAGTCTGGACAGAGGATTTTCACGCTCTCTGGTCCAGTTTCAGTGTCTCCTCTCGGATCGGTTCAGAACGCAGAACGGACGGGCGGCTCGGCCTTTTACGGCGCCTGAGACAACTGCGGCTTTGTCCAGGCTCCGACAATGGTCCACCTGTGCCTCCCGAATACACCCGGTTATTTTTAGACATAGGAAGTGTTCAGTTGAAATTCAGATGGCTGTTATTTTAGCGAACCGCAGGAGGCGATAAAATGGAAATGTATGGTGATTTATGGAGCGCAGAGTAATGGTTAACCTATTTGGTTCACGAGGCAGGAGGGACGCAGCTTTTCTTTTCTTCTGAGCTTTAAGCCATGTTAGAATGTTGTTTCCTCCTCAAAAACAGACCTGGAGTTTGAGGAATCCTTTATTATTCGTGTGTCTGCATCTCCAAAGCTGACAACGCTCTGTTCCACCTGGTGATGTCATGAAATAGTAGTTTACAAGATCAAAAATTTGCACTTTTGTACATAAAAAATATAGAAATTATAGTAAAAACAGTGAAAGGCTTTTTAGACAGAGTTACACCACAAGTCAGGACTAAACCAGGACTAAAACAGGACTGAGCCAAGACTAAAACAGGACTAAACTAGGACTAAAACAGGACTGAGCCAAGACTAAAACAGGACTAAACCAGGACTAAAACAGGACTGAGCCAGGACTAAAACAGGACTGAGCCAGAACTAAAACAGGACTAAACCAGGACTAAAACAGGACTGAGCCAGGACTAAAACAGAACTAAACCAGGACTAAAACAGGACTAAGCCAGGACTAAAACAGAACTAAACCAGGACCGAACCAGAACTGAACCAGGACTGAACCAGGCCTAAATCAGGACTGAAGCAGGTCTAAACTGGACTAAACCAGGACTAAACCAGGTCTAAACCAGGTCTAAAACAGGACTAAGCCAGGACTAAAACAGGACTAAACCAAGACTAAACCAGGTCTAAACTAGGACCGAACCAGAACTGAACCAGGACTGAACCAGGACTAAATCAGGACTAAACCAGGACTAAAGCAGGACTAAAGCAGGACTAAAGCAGGTCTAAACCAGGTCTAAACCAGGACTAAACCAGGTCTAAACCAGGACTGAACCAGGACTAAAGCAGGACTAAACCAGGTCTAAACCAGGATTAAACCAGGACTAAACCAGGTCTAAACCAGGACTAAACCAGGACTAAACCAGGTCTAAACCAGGACTAAAACAGGACTGAACCAGGACTAAAGCAGGACTAAACCAGGTCTAAACCAGGATTAAACCAGGACTAAACTGTACTAAACCAGGTCTAAACTGTACTAAACCAGGACTAAACCAGGTCTAAACTAGGACTAAATCAGCACTAAACCAGGACTAAACCAGGACTAAAGCAGGACTAAAGCAGGTCTAAACCAGGTCTAAACCAGGTCTAAAACAGCACTAAACCAGGACTAAAGCAGGACTAAACTGGACTGAACCAGGACTAAACCAGGTCTAAACTAGAACCGAACCAGGACTAAACCAGGTCTAAACTAGGACTAAATCAGCACTAAACCAGGACTAAACCAGGACTAAAGCAGGACTAAAGCAGGTCTAAACCAGGTCTAAACCAGGTCTAAACTAGGACTAAATCAGCACTAAACCAGGACTAAAGCAGGACTAAAGCAGGACTAAACCAGAACTGAACCAGGACAAAACCAAGTCTGAACCAGGACCACACCAGGACTAAAAACAGTGAGGAGCGGTTGGTGCATGGAGGATTCTCGTGGTTCGGAGGGACGTAGGGCTGGCCACCTTAACTTTTAGGAGCACAAAAAAACAAAAAAACAAAAAAAAAAAACCCAAAAAAACAGCTTTGACAATCTCCAAATCGTGTTGCCTGAGATCGCGATTTTCGGTCCAAAATGACAAATGGTTCAGCCCTACTTCAGAGTGTCCTGCAGTAAGAGTAACAGCTACGATCTAGTCGTATGCTAGTAGCAAATAAAAGTAACACCAGCAGAACACGTATAGTTTTACCAACCTAACATTTCATTTTGTCATCTTTGTGAACGCTAAAGAAGCAAACTCAGGACCAAACATGGTGTCGGACTCCTCTTCGCTCCGAGTACAGCGCGTCTAAACAAATCTCGCACAGGTCTTCAGTCAGGGAGCTGTCCTGACCTGAGGACGGAGGACACGGAGACACAAACACAAAGGAGGCGGAACACGGCGTCCACTTCACTCCACTCGTCTCACACTCGTCTCTCGCCTAATCAGAATAATTGTGACTAATCGAAAAAGAGGCTGCGGACGACGTATTTTGGGCGTTCCATGTTGCGGGATGTTGAGCGGTTACCGTGGTGATACAACGCCCACGTTCGCAAATAAACATCTTCAAGAGCCGGTCACTTCCGGGGAATATCGACATTGACATCCGCTCTGCACAAACTCACTGTATTCCAACAAAAAAAATCAGTGTTCAACAATATTTTTATTTTGTTATAACTGTTAATATGAAGCTGGAACATGACCTAAAGATACTGTCAGTGCACGAAAACAGTTTATCGCTGAAGAAAGAGCTGCTGTCTTAGGGCCGTCACACACTATTGCCCGATTTTGGCCGCGATTTTTTCTCCCGGACCCAACTTTTTGTCTCCGTGTGTGATTTCGAAGCCGCTGCTCCTCATGTGTGGAGTCGGTGTCAAATCAGAACCACCGAACATCAACAACGCGACGGAAACAGACGATAAAACAGAGCGTCAGGGGCAGAGGAGCGACGGACACAGAGACGCAACAAACAAACTCAGGATAGAGCGAAAATAAAGACTTTATTACTCACCTAATGTAAAGTGGCACATTTAAAGTGCAACATCTGATCCACATTATCTATAGAAACCACAAAACTGCGCTATTAATCCATTTTGAACCGTTCTTTGAAAGTAAAAAGACAAAAGTTGTTCCTCGCATGTGTTTGTTTACGTCCACAGATCGTAAAGCTGCAGATTCGCAACAGAGACTCTACTTCCTGTGGACTTTTCTCCTCTTTTCTGCTTTAAAAATCCTGTATCTGAAGTATCGCTCCACATTTCACACATAATAATAACACAGTTTGACTTGTGTCTAAACTGGAAGTGCAGAGCTCTGATCTTTAAACACCTCAGAGTCTCAGAGCGAGTGGTTTTACTGTAGACAGGAAACAGCTGAGGCCATCGTGCTGTTTTACGCAGACAGATCCCGCTGTCGTCTTTGCGATCGGAGATTTTAAGTCTCATAAGTTTCTCCTCATGTCTGTGATGTCCGCTTTTTGTCGCACAGTTATGAATTGAAAACGAATTTCAGACTCTCGGTGGGGCTATTCTTTTATTTATTTATTTATTTATTTATTTATTGCTATTTTATGGGTTTGCTTTTATTTGACTGATTTATTTTAGGCTTTTTAGGACTGGCAAGGTTAAATTGAGCGTTTATACCCTCTGTTATTTGTAATACCATTTGCTGTTTTTAATGTTAGCTTTATATGTGCAGCACTTTGGAAACTGTTTGGTTGATAAAATGTGCTGTAGAAACAAAGTGAATTTGGATTTTGGACTGGGATTTATTTGACCTCCATTAGCCGTGCTTTAGGTTTTATGATTTAGGCGTGTCCATCAGGTATGAATGGAGGTCTGGACACTGAAGTTAGGGCCATTTCCTCTCGTAGTTTACACACCCACCGGCATTTAACAGTTCATGAGGACATATCCTGTTCATTAATGTTCATTTAGCAGCAGAACTTTTTGACTAAGAGAAATGATCAGGTTCAAGACTTCCACATTCGTCTTTTCCATACAGTATTTCATGGCAAAGTGCAATACACATTCATATACATTCAATTAAGCTCTATAAAGGACCCATGTTGATATAATATAGGATTGTTTTAGTCATAATATTTTCTGCAGTGAAAAATCAGACTTAAAAGCGTGTTATTGTGACAGGTCTAGACAGACACAGGGGGACAGAGCTTTGGCTTCAGTCGTAGGACACAGGCTGCTCTTTGTAAGCTCATCATTGGCTCCGATACAAACTTAAGAGCCGTCATTCTCCACACAGCAGACGGACGGGGACACGGGGACCCACCACTGAACTGTGAAAGTCAAACTGGAGGCACGAGATGCACTGGCACATTCACAGTCAGTGCTCGTCTCACAACAAGAAGGTCACAGGTTTGATTTCCTGAAGAGTTTACGATGCCAGTCCCACTGCGCAAAGAAATGCTGAAACATCTTTTTAGTGTCATTTTTGTACGTCCAAACTCGGTCCACTGAAGGTGCGAACTATGACACCACATGACGTCTTTTCTCCAACGTCTTCCGGACGTCCAGTATTCACGTTCCCAGGACCTCCGGATGAGGCTAATTCTAGTCTAAATCAGGTTGTTGTAGACGTCTTTTCTATGTTAAATTCCAACTCATTTTAAATGGTCACATTTTATGCATTTTTATTCAACCATTCACTCACACATTCATACACCAGGGTGTGCAAACACTGGTGGTGAGGTACTGGTATGTGTCTTGCCTAAGGTGGAGCTGACTGCTCAACCAATAATGTTTTACATGTTTTACATGTTTTACGAGAGTGGGATTTGAACTGCCAAACTTTTGGATCAGTGAATAAACCCTGGACCAACTGAGCTCCACTGTCGCCTGCCAGTGTCGCCCTTTTAGACCATAGAATTATGATCATTTTTGTATGAGTAGACTATCATTTTCCACAAACTGCATTTCCAAATAAATAAACATACATATACCTAAATTACTTAATTAAACATATAACAAAATAACATGTACTCAAATAAATAAAAAAAATGATAAATGCTTAATAACAAACAATCAAACTTATAGAGACGTCATCTGGTGTCACAGTCTGCACCTTCAGTGGACAGAGATCGGACGGACCAAACTGACCCTAAAAAGAGGTTTCGGTGTTACTTTGCGCAGTGGGAATATTCATCAATAACATCATTTTCCTGTGCCCTTGTTGGACTTCTCCATGACTCCAAAAAAGTCTCCTCGAGACTTCCACGATTCAAATGATTAACTGCAGACTGACGTTCAAGTTAGTGGATGTGATTTGCACATAATTTAGTCCAGAACTTGTCCTGAACTGACAGACACAATATAAACATGATCTGCACGTCCATAAGACGTCTACTGTTTAGTGGGACGGAACATTAGAAGCAAAGCAATAACATCAGCATGAAGACAAAACCCGATGGACAAAAAGACTCACAAATTACAGTTGCCTCAGACGGACAACATTCATTCTAATTCCACAAATATATACGCTTGAATTTTATATTGAGAAGAAAGAAAACATATTTACACAATGCACTGATGCAAATTTGTAAAGACAGACGGCTCCCAAAGGCTGGAATGGCCTGAAGCTGTTAGGAACCTGCTGTCTTTTATGATCTTATGATAAGGTTAGTATTTCACATGTTTGTCACAGCGACAGGAACTCACCAGAAATACAAGGCAAATCAGGAGACACTTGGACAGAGAACAAGCTTAGGAGTCACGGTTTAGCTAGTTATTTATTAAGATGGTGAATTAGTTAAGGTAACATAAGCAGGGACAGTCAGCACTTTGTTGGTGTGTGTTAGCTTCAGATTAAAGGTCCTATATTGTGCAAAACTGATGTGTGTGTTTTATTTCATTCACACATGTTTTAGTAACACTTTATTATTAGTCTATCTCCATGCACCAACCGTTCCTCACTGTTTTTAGTCCTGGTGTGGTACTGGTTCAGACTTGGTTTAGTCCTGGTTCAGTTCTGGTTTAGTCCTGGTTTAGACCTGGTTTAATCCTGGTTTAGTACAGTTTAGACCTGGTTTAGTCCTGCTTTAGTCCTGCTTTAGTCCTGGTTTAGTGCTGATTTAGTCCTGGTTCAGTCCTGGTTCAGTTCTGGTTCGGTTCTAGTTTAGACCTGGTTTAGTCCTGGTTCAGTCCAGTTTAGTCCTGGTTTAGTCCTGGTTTAGAACTGGTTTAGACCTGCTTTAGTCCTGCTTTAGTCCTGATTTAGTCCTGGTTCAGTCCTGGTTCAGTTCTGGTTCGGTCCTAGTTTAGACCTGGTTTAGTCTTGGTTTAGTCCTGTTTTAGTCCTGGCTTAGTCCTGTTTTAGTCTTGGCTCTGTCCTATTTTATTCCTGGTTTAGTTCTGTTTTAGTCCTGGCTTAGTCCTGTTTTAGTCCTGGCTCAGTCCTGTTTTAGTCCTGGTTTAGTCCTGTTTTAGTCCTGTTTTAGTCCTGTTTTAGTCTTGGCTCAGTCCTGTTTTAGTCCTGTTTTAGTCCTGTTTTAGTCCTGGCTCAGTCCTGTTTTAGTCCTGGTTTAGTTCTGTTTTAGTCCTGTTTTAGTCCTGGTTTAGTTCTCCAAAATGCTCTGTTCCACCTTGTGATGTCATGAATTGGTAGTTTTCTAGTGAACAGCTCCCTTTGACCTTTTGTTTAGTATAGGGTGACAAGGATTTCAAAATCAAAAACTAATAATACAATTGTGAGTGCGCAATTAAGGAAAATGGTTCTGCAGAGACCGTTCATGATAAACATATGTTAGTACAGTCACATTTTCTTTGAGTTTTTGTTGTTTTAAAGCAGTTTTTTCTGTATTTTACCAAAACAAATGATAATGTACGCCTCTCTTTACTGTCGGCAGAAATCAGATTGGTCAAAAATAGGGACACCTGCGACATTTCTTGTATAAAACTGGGACAAATCAGTGGCTTTGGATAAATCTGCTGGGGCAGGGGACGTGGGGCTCAAAACTGGGACTGTCCGATCACCCAAGTTCAGTAGAGATTGGCAAACCCGGGGCTGAAACAATCCAAATGATTCTAGTGAAGGTGTGTGGAGAATGTGCACTTCCTGTATTACCACATGACATTCCGAGGTGTTTTCTATTTCAGAGAAGAAGAATTCAGTCTAAATGTGCAGAGTTTGTGTGTTAAACATGTGTGAATGAGATAAAACACAACTCCTGGTCTGTTTGTGATGAGAGAATAGAGTAATATGGGACCTTTAAGACAGCAATATTAATCACGATCGAATCAAAATCGCAATTTGTATGTACGCACTTAGTAAATCGCAAAGGGATCTAATGCTAGACTGTATAAAGAAGTGGACGTTCCATATATTAGGACTAAGAATTAATTTACGGACAAAATAGCGAAATAAAAACACCAGGATCACGTAGCGCGGGTTAATAACTATAATTTATTGTATATATTGTCTTAAGATACCAATTTATATGATACATAGTTTTATAATCCTTATCTTTTTAGATCCTTATAGTGTTTGTCTATTTTTAACTTAACTGTACTTCTATTGCTGCTACTGTTTCTTGCTGTTCTCTTTACTGTGCGTTGCAACACTGAAATTTCCCCATTGTGGGACAAATAAAGGATATCTTATCTTAATATGATATTTCGAGTCGATGCGCTGCAAATTTCTCTGATCTGGCCAAGATTTTAAAACTTCTATCAGGTTGTTCATCTTGTTTTCTGATTTATTATCGACTTACTACATCTGAGAGTGAGTTTCATTCAGGTCTAGAGGTCATTTATTTTAAGATAACTTGTCAAGTAAAATGATCTTGCTGAACGGACAGATCGTTTTGGTACTTTTAAATCATTTTTTTTTTATCGATTTAAACGTTTATATCTTAAATGTTGGCCAGGCTTTTTAGCAATTTGGAGCCAGAAATGCCCTCACGCTCACTTCCTATTCTGAATGCGTCGGCAGTGCACATTTATAGAGTATATACAGTCTATGCTGCTAACCCTGTGGTTCAGATCTCTACAAAATGTTCGGAAATGTCACTCTTGTCTTAGTTTGTCAGTTAATGTCAAAAAACTGGAATAACTGGCATGTACATTGCAGTATTCACTTCTCTGACAGCTCCTACAGCCCAGCTTTGAACACACTGTGCACGGTAAGAACAAACATTTGCTTTTCCATGTAATGTTGATTTACCTTCATATTGCCACAAATGTACGATACCCAAAACAGGCCTGTGATATACCAAAACTTTTAAATCTTTATACTCCATCTTTATGTGTACTCATGGACTGTATATATAAATGACGAGATGGATAAATTATACAGTTATGTCCGTACACTTCACAAAAAAAGAGTGCATACATTGGCCTTGCAAACATGTACATTGTATTGCAGTATTGGCAGTATTCATGCAAATACACTGTTCCTGTAGGAGATCCTTGAACACACTGTACAAAGCGAGAGCAAGTCGCAGCACTTCCTCTAGTAGTGTACGTACAGTGATGGCACGAATACTACAGAAATATATTTAGTTACAGCAGACTGAATACCAAAATTCTAATGCATTTTGTCATATTTTCTGATGCAGGGTCCGATCAGTGCACTGTTTCTGAATACACACAGTTGTATAAGATTAAAAACAGCTTTATATTGGTTTTACTGTTCCTACTAGAGAAGGAAAAAGTCACACTTGCCCCACCACAGGAGCCGTCTTTTATATTTTTCACTGATTCTGAGCAGTTTGAAGCCTAGATTGTGTGATCAAGTACCGCAGTGTGTTCCTTTGATTTTTAGAAAAGTTGCTGTTCTGAATACAACCAAATGAGAGAGTAACTGTACCAGGATACAGATACTCGAAATTCGTATTAATATGTATTCTAAGTACATGTATTCACTGACACTTTGTAAATGGAAAGATGGGGATTATTATATTCATGTATTTATTGGTTAATCTGCTTGTCTGGTCATTTAATTTTTTAATTTAATTTTATTTTTCTTTTAGGCACAGTTGCACCTGTGACGGAGCAGGTCCGTCCCTGAGAGCGCGGTCCCCGGGGGAAAGCGTGGGAAGACGCGTGCTCACCTGTTTCCTTGTTTGCTGGGCTCCGCGCTGCGGGCGCTGCGGTGCGGGCGCGCAGTGGACTTCGCTTTTGCGTGTTCTCGGCCGCGACTGGGGGTGCGCACCTGGAGGCGCCGGAGCTGTCCTTCAGAGACCCGCGGTGGTCGACTTTTACTTTCCCTCGCGCTGCCGCTGCTGCCGCATCCCGGTGCGCACTGGCAAACCCGGACACATCCACGTCAGGAGCTTAAATCCTCCCGTTGTGCGCGCTCCGGTTGTTTATAACCCATTTTCGGTCATTTATGGATGTGAGATCAAAGCAATTCTCTATGTGTAACTGTTGGCCCCTGTAATATTAATCATTTAGTTGTAGAAATGATCTAATTAAGTTTTTAGAGGGGAGTTACGTAAGGTGGGAGGGGCCAGGGGTGTATAAAGGTGCGCCCTGCCGCTCAGCACCTGGTCAGTCTAGTCTCTACTCTCGTCGGGTCTGGTCGGGTCGTGTCTTGTCGTGTCCTGGCTACAATGAAGGTAGTGTTTCGCTGGAAAAGCGAGGGAGCGAGCGAGCAAACGACTGAGAGACTAAGAGAGAGTGGAGCGAGAGCTAGACGAGAGACTTGTAGGAGAAGTCGACCTTTTTTTGTCTGCCCTGTAAATAGACCTTTTTTTCCCACTGTTTCACTGTAAATATTTCCGGCACACATTTTTGCGCCTGTTTTTCCTGTTCTGCACTGTGGAATAAAACATCCTAAACGAGCATCCCGACTCAGCCTGAGTGTTTTGAAGAGGACCCCGTGACAGCACCATTTACCATCCACCGCTCCTTGGTGAAGTGAACCTCTCTCTACACCCGCAGACAAACCCACCAGTTATTGATCATTTATAAATGTTTAACTACCGTAAGTGGCACTTTTTCAGGCTTTGGATCCATAGTCCATAGACCAAATATCATATGAATCAAATCATATGAATCAAAAATGAAAAATCAAATCATTATCCCTGATTCTTCTCTGTTGGGTTGTTTTTATTTCTATAACTTCTATAATTTGCCTTTCAAGATGAAATGTCAGTTCTTGGTCTCTGATTTTATCAAATAAATTTCCCCCCAAAAGTGCAACTTATGCATGTTTTTTTTCTTCTTCATTATACATTTTTTGGCTGGTGCGACTCCGGTGCTTATAGTCCGAAAAATACTCCACCTCAGCTCACTCCTGCACATCCACAGCTCCAGCCACACTGCGCTCCAACAGAGGCATGGCCCTGGTCGTCCCTAAAGCCCACACAGCTTTGGGCCGCTCCTCATTTCAGTTCTGCAGCAAGTGACTGGAACCACCGTCAACACACTTTAAAACTTAATTTTTACCTCCGTTGACTTTTAACAACTCCATCCAGAGCATTTTACTGGATCACTGCATACACTTTAAACACTTTTATATATTTAATCTGCAAATGTTTCACCGTCTCACATCTCTATTCATTGCTTCATGTCATGACTGGAGTGTGAGTGTGTTATGATTGGGCGGTTTTATGCTGCCTCTTGGCCCGGTCGTCAGTGCAAATGAGGAGGTGATCTCAGTTGACTTACCTGGTAAAATATTGAATAAATAAAAATAAATAATAATAACTTTCTCTTGGTTAAATTCACTTTCTCTTGGTTAAATTAACAGTTTGATGATGCCCTGTGACGTGGGCTCTACAAAAATGAACTGAATTGAATTATTATTTTGCCACTAGCATTGGCAAAAGTATAAAAAATCAGATACTAATCCACACTAAAACTGGTAACAAAACTACATGTACAGCAGACTGATGTCCCGTGTTGCTCTCTCGTCTGTGTCGGTACATCCTCTTGCTACACTAATACTAAAAAAAAAAAATCACTGAGGTTTAGGGTTTACAGGGTTTACTTTGACTCATTTAGCCCCTGTTATGCAATAGTGCAGTGGTGTGAAGGCCTTCTTAATTTTTCATGCTTTTCTACATTCATATATTCATTGACATTGATTTGCAGTGCAGCTTTGTTCACATCAAATACAGCAACATGTAAAGTCTTAAATATTACTCTAGGCTTTTGCAACATATTGAATCTTGTATTATTTTGTCTCAGCGTAAAGTACAAAGACCATGATCCTTTGGTGGTCATTTCATTGCAGTCTATATATAGAAATGACTTTATTCAACACTTTTCAGATATGACTGAAATGAAGCTAAGGCTGCAAGTTGAATCATTAGTGGAATCATTATTCAGCCATTATTATGAATTTCAGTCAAAAATTATGTCTGAAACCAGCTAACTCTGAAATGTCTTCCTAAATACAGAAAATGTGCAATGTTGATTTTATTTTTCAAATATAATTACAATCACAGTACTTAACATTAGATATATTCTCTCCAGGGATGGACTGGGGACATTTACAAAATTTTACATTTTAAACAGCCTTTTTGGACTGGAAACAACCATGTTATAGATATTAGTTAGAACATAGCTGGTTAGCCTCTGCAATGTCTTTGACAATATTAGAATTTTTTGAAAAGAACCAGACTGGACGGTTACTATTGAGTTCCATAATGTAATAAATATCTCCCAGGACAGATTCGGTGCTGAGTCCTGTGCTGTGACGTAAATGTCTTGTAAACAGAGTAAAAAAAGCCTGAAGGTGGCTAAAGGTTGTTGGACGTCCCTGCAGTGACACACAGAGCCCAGGTCTTTGTGCTCCTGAAGAATGAGAGGAATGTGTCTCCTCCACAACAGGAATCAGTCTGAGTCTGAGTCTGACACACACACACACACACACACACACACACACACACACACACACACACACACACACACACACACACACACACACACACACACACACACACACACACACACACACACACACACACACACACACACACACACACACACACACACACAGAGTCTGACACAAGACAACTGCAGAAACCCGCAGACAGGGACCAGGTCACTGCAACTGTATACAACTGCTACTATTCCTACTATTCTACAACTACATAACTCTATATACAACTGTACTACAACTGTATATACAACTACTACTATACTACACCTAGATAACTGTATATACAACTGTACTACAACTGTATATACAACTACTACTATTACTACTATACTACAACTACAGAAACAACTATACACCTGCAGCAAAATACACTCAAGAGAGGGACTGGGTCACTGTAACTGAGTGGACAACTGTACTCCAACTACACAACTGTATATACAACTACACAACTGTATATACAACTGTACTCCAACTACACAACCGTATATACAACTGTACTACAACTACACAACTGTATATACAACTACACAACCGTATATACAACTGTGCTCCAACTACACAACTGTATATACAACTACACAACTGTATATACAACTGTACTACAACTACACAACTGTATATACAACTACACAACTGTATATACAACTGTCAACTGTATATACAACTGTATATACAACTACAC